>JAODAL010005170.1:0-140000 GCA_025379985.1 Phyllomedusa bahiana | reverse complement strand
GGGGCTTGAAATTTTTCCCTGGTTTTTTTTCAGAATGTTCTGAAGTTCGTGGAAGTTTTCGGGAAACCTTTTCACAACCCGATTTGAACACTTTGCGCCAGGGCGGGGGCGAAATGGACCACCCCTCCCGGTTTGCAGCGCGGACACCATGTTCCTCCCATTGTCCGTCACCTGGTTGGTTTGATTTTTGGGGGTGGCGGGGAAAAGGAAAGGGCCACACATCGTTTCTTGCTGCATGACGCGGGGGGCGTTCCCCCCCGGGTGTGACTTGTTCCCCGGGGAACCCAGGTGTAGAACTGCGTGACACCGCTGGGGCCCAAACCATGGGGTATATGGAGCAGTATTTTGGGGAGGCTGGGGATGGGGGTGATGGTGGAGGAGGAGGAGGGGGAAACATTGGCGCGAGGTGCATCATTTTGGGGAAAAACGTGGGGGGGAAAGGGGGGTCCCCTTTGCCCAAAAAGTTGTTTTGGTGTCCCTGGGCAGGAAGCAATTCCCCCCAGTGGGCCTTTAAAAGGAATGTACTGGCCCTGCCCTTTAGTTACGCTCCGGGATTCCGGGGTCCGGCCCCTTGGGAACAAACCGAAAAGCTCAAGGACTGGCCCACCTTCTGTTTTTAACAAATTTATGAAGTGCTGGTACTCCCTTTTTTGGGAAAAAGAATTACGGATTGGAACTCTCCATCTCGGGCCTCGGCACCCAAACCATTAGTTCTCTGAAAGGTGCAGGGGTCCACCATTTTTGGGAAAAGGGGGGGACTGCAATACCAACAATTGGGCAGGAGACGGTCAGCTGCTTTCACCTTAGGATGGTTGGACGCCCTACTTTGTCTCTTTGCAATCGCCTCGTGAACGACTGCGGCGCCATGAGGGAGCGAAAGGGGGCAGGGATCTGGACCCGGGGGATGTGTCCCAAAGGGGGAAAAGTCCCCTTTTGCAGAGGTGGGTGGGGCCTTGACTGGCTGCAATGGATGGTGCCACTAGGCCGCTTTCTGGCCCGCTGTTTTCTGCGGGGCCCGGGATGGACCAAACCCCTTTTGGCCACGTTTCTCCCAGGCCACCGGATGGTGATGCTGCATGTGTTGAGCAGGGCCGTTTGGGGCCAACGTTGCTCCCCCGGGGGCCCCGCTTTTACTTTCTGGCCCCCAGATTCTAAATTTACCCATATTCGGCTCCTCCCGGGGGTCTTAATAAAAAACTCCCCCCACCGCCCCCGGGGTATCGGAAATTTTTCCCCCAACGCTCCCCACTGAGTGACTTTCTGCCACCCCTGAAACGCTGAGCCCCCTTTTGCCCCCCTCTTTCTTGGGGCCTTTCCCCCCAAATGGGTTTTTTTACCCCGTGGCCCCCTTGGCTTCCCCACTAAAACTGCTGCATCCCGCGACTCACGGCCCACCACTACCCACCTTTCTGGCTGGCCCCTGTGCCTGACGGCCAAACTGACGCCCTTTTTCCCCGACGATGATGAAGCCCCTTTCCTCACCGGTCCCAAGTGCCCGGGCGGCTTTCTTTTCATTTTTTGGTGTCTTTGTTTACTTTCTTTTTCCTCATCACAAAGGGGCTTGGTTTTGCCGAGGCTTTACCTCTCACAAAAATGGACCCCCCATGCCACTCTCCCCATCTTTACTTTGCCCCCTACTGCAAGAAGCAGGGGAATTTTCCCCCCTTTTTCGTTTCCCAAATAGTGCTGACTGCCCCCCTCAAATTTTTTCTTTCCCCGCCCATATAGTGGGGGCTGACCCAGACCACATAGCAAAATCTTTGGCGAGGGGGAAAAAGGATGGGACAGGGCGGGGTGGGACAAAGGGGAGGGGCCGCGGGCCCGGGTCGCGGGCCCTGCCAAAATAAGGGTTGTGGGCTGAGGTTCCCACAGACCTTGGCCCGGGGGTTTTCAGATGTCATCTGGGGGAAGGGGAGACCTAGTCAACAAATTTTAAAAACCCTTGGAATTTTTGAACAAACCCCCGGCCCCTGATGGCAGCGGCAGTTGTGGCCTCACCCAGGGGACCCCCGCTGTGACGTCCCCTTGCTGTGCTTTGGGAACCCGGGGGGGTCCCAGGAATTTTTTGTGCCAATTTCCACTCGCAGATGCAGGGGCCTTGGGCCCCCTCTCTGTTGCTTTCTGTTTGTTCTTAAAAAAAATTTTTTTAAAAAGAAAACTGTTTTATGATGATTTCTGTATTGGGTAAATATACACCCCGGTTTTTTTTTTTCCAAAAGAACCCAGATAAAAAAGTTGGGTAACCCTTTTGGGTTATAAATTGCGCTCCACAAATGGGCCCGGAAAAATTTACTTGTATGTGGGATTTAAAAAAACTGTGTGTTTTACTTTAAAAGTAAAAGCCAAACAGGCTTAATTTAAACCTTTGGACATGAATTTTGGCTACAGGAAAAATGTTTTAAATTTTTGGGGTTGAAAAAAAACGGGTTTTTTTTTTGTCAGCACAAACCCAGCCCAAAAAAACGCTTTAAATTTAACCCCTTTTGGGTTTTAAATTGCGCCAAAGAATTGAGCCGCACCAAAATAGTAGCTTTGTAGCGTGTTACAATTACGTTGGGTTTTTTACGCCCCACCAAAAAAAATACAAATTGTAATTTAACCCTTTGCTTGTGAATTTTGGCTTCAGGGAAAAATGATTTTATTTTGGGTTTAAAAGAAAGGGTTTTTTTTTGTCGCACACCAGCAAAAACAACGCTTAATTAAACCCCCTGGATGTAAAAAGGGGCCAAAGAATTGAGCCGGCACAAAATAGTGCTTTTTTTTTAGGTTTTTACAAAATTTCGTGGGTTTTTTCCCACAAAACAAAAGATAAGTTGTAATTAAAAATTTGCTTGTGAATTAGGTACAGGAAAAAAAGTATATATTTTGGGTTGAAAAAAACGGTTTCTTGGGGTTTAGACACCAAACCAAAAAAAACATTAAATTTAACCCCCGGATGTAAAATTTGGGAAAAGAATTGAGAGCCAAAATGAAGGGGTATTTTTATTGAAAAAACCGCTGTTTTTTTAAAAGAATTTCAAAAAGGAAAATGGCTTAGATCCCATTGGTATTGAATGTATATGCAGCTGCAGTGGACGCACATGGATTTTAGATCCCAAAACCCGGAAAAAAAATTTGGGAAATTGAACATTTTTGAGAAACAGTCTCTGAGACAAGCTGGACACACCACAGAAATCGCTATATAAAAATCAATTCTTTTAGTAAGAGTATAAGCCGTGGCAAACCCCTTTTCCCCGATCAGTACAGTGAGAGCGGTATGAGCTCCCAAAGTTTGTGCCCCCCCTTATAAGTGCGGTGAAGGGCCCGAATTTCCCCCCGGTTCCCGATTGGGTTCACCCCTGCAAATGTCAGCCCGGCTATGCCCCTTTATCCTCCCCCAGTGCTTTTTCCCCCTGTTGCGCCCTGTGCTCGCAGCCATTTTTTCAATCAAAAGCACAATTCGTTCACCCGAAGTACCCCCAAAATTTTACTTCGTTCCCAACCGGGGGGGGTTTTCCCGAAAATTTTAAAACGAAAACCCTTCGTTAGTTCAATTCGCCCCTCTCTAAATTTTTAAATTTCTTTTCAAAAATTTTTATTATGTCCCCCCCCAAACCATCTTTTTCTTAACTAAATAATCTTGTAAAATTTTTTCTGGGTATTTTCAGTCCACCCAGTCCCTTTTTTTTTTTGTTGCCCGCCTTTGTACCTTTAAAACAATGTCCCTTTTCCTTTTGCATGGTTTCCTAAAATTTTACAAAAATTTTTCCCCTGTTGGGGGTTTAAAAAAGTGACTTGTTTAATGGGGAATAATGTTCCCCTAGTTCATCTATGCCCCTTTTAATACAACCCATGGAAACCTATTTGTTTTGGTGCTGCTGCTGCATGGCTTTCCCACAGTTAAGTTTTAGGTTTTTACCAGGATTCCCCAAGTCCTTTCCATATCACTTTTACCCGTGTTTTTCCATTTAAATTTTAATTTTATGTTAAAGGATTTTTCCTCCCCATGTGCATAAACCCTTTCATTTATCAGTGGTTTTAAAACCCCATCTGCCACTTTCTCTGGCCCCCGGCCCCCAACCATCCCGACCCTTTGTAAAAACACATTATCCTCTTTTTGTGTGGGTTTTTATTTCAGAGGTTAGTATCATCTTTCAAAGAAACGATATTTACTGTGCAAACCCTGTGTAAGATCATTTTTGAAAAATATTAGGGGGATTTGGGCCCCAAAACTGGCCCTGTGATACCCCATAGTAAAAGGGAAACCAGTCCTGAGTACGTACCATAAATTTTCCCCCCTTTGTTTTCTATCCTGAGCCAGTTACCCCGTTTAAACATTTTTTCCCCCGTCCCGGCATTTCATTTTTTTCCAAACCCTTTTTTGTGGGGACAGTTCAAATGCTTTTGAAAATCTAGATTTTGAATTTGTTTACAGAAAACCCATCCTTTATAAACCCCTGCTGTTTTATAGTTATAATTTAATTTTTTGTGGGGGTTATTCCCAGGTAGATTTTCCCTTTGAAAAATTTCAAAAAATTTTACCCAAACAGAGGTTAAACTTTTCCGGCCTTTGTTTTCCCGGATAATTTTTGACCCTTTTTGATTTTGGCACCAAATTTGTAAAGCGCCAATCCTTTGGGACTACCCCTTTTTTTATACAGCCATAAAAAATTAAGAATAGGGGCCTATCCCATCCCCATTTCTTAACTCCCTTTTGGACACGTGGGGTTTTATACTGTCAGGGCCTGGGGTTTTTTCTATTTTAAGCTTCCCAAAGGGGGAGCTGAAAAATTCTTCCTGGGTTAGTTTTAAAAAAAAACATTTAAGTTGGAAAATTTTCATTCTGAAGGGAAAAATTTTTGTTTTCCCTTTTTGAAAAAGGAATTTTTTGCCTTTTAATACCCTAATTTGGGTTTGGGACTTAAAAAAGCCTCAAAAAATTGACACGTCCCAAATTTTTTTTGGCCCCCGGGCCATAATAAACACAAAATATGTAAGCAAAATCAGGTTTTCTGAATGACGACCCCTGAATTTTTCCCTTGGTATAAGGGAGGGTTGGTTCACTGTTGGGGTTGGAATTGGAAATTTTTAGGCGATTTGCGAAAATCCCCCCCCACAATTAGGGATCTAAAACGCGTGTAAGTTCCCTTATGCCTCTGGGTCTGGAAACCCGGTTTTCTTTATGTATAACTGTTTCCTTTGTCTACACCATACTGTATTATGTAGTCGTTACCATGTACTACCCTAAAATTGTTCCTTGCAGATTTACGTTTTGAGGATCTGTAAGGGACACCCCATATAACCCCATATATCACAGAGCTCAGTTTCTTTCCTCTATCATATAACCCCATATATCACAGAGTCGCTTCTTCCCCCTATTATATAACCCCAAATACATCACAGAGTTCGCTTTCTTCCCCCTATCCTTTTAATCCCTTTCCTCACAGAGTCAGCTTCTTTCCCCTATCATATAACCCCATTATTTATAGTTCCGTTCTCCCCCTCTAAAATATAACTCCATATTTTAAAAGAGATCAGCTTCTCTCCCCTATCATATAACCCTTTTATCCCCAGAGCTCAGCTTCTTCCCTCTATCATAAAACCCCAAATACATCCCCCGAGTTCAGCTTTTTCTCCCTCTTTTATATTTAAACCTTTTATATCACAGAGATCAGCTTCTTCCTTTCATAAAACCCCTATATTTTCTCAGAGGGTTTAGCTTCTCTCCTCTACCATATAACCTTATACATCACAGCAGGGCTTGTATGCTCTTGGCAGATTCCAACCCACAAAAAGGCTGTGCTGGACAGTACAATTGTACTACAAGAATATTTTTTATTTCATCCAAAGGAAGACACGTTTTGGGTCAAACAGTTCTATAATCCCATGACTATGGAACTAATGAAGTGTTGTTCTGTTTGACACAAAACGTATCTTACTTTGCATGAAATAAAAAAGATTATTTTAGTACAATTGTACTGTCCAGCACAGTTTATTGTGCAAATCAGAACCTAAAAGGCATACAACATAAAACCACACCCAAATAGTCCTTGATGTGATTGTGCATATAAAACCTAGATGCACACGCTCCCCTTTCTGATCTCCGGAGGAAGAAGAATTCTTCATCGACACCCTGCAGCGAACATTGGTTTGTTTCAACAATTCCCCAAAAAATTGTTGTACTGCGCCTCAAACTGTTGCACCTGGCTTCTGCACAATACCAAGAGGTGACTAGTGTATATCTATCAACATATACTATTATATTATCACAGCCAATATTGTACTAGGGAGCGTTCTCTCCATTCTTCCCTTTTGTTTTTACCTATATATCACAGAGCTCACTGTCTCTCTTCTATCATATAACCCTATACAGTATATCAGTGCCCAGTTCCTCTCCTCTTCTCTATCAAATAATCCTATATATTACAGAGCTCAACTTCTCACCACTATCATAAACCCTATATATCTGGAGAAGCTCAGGTTTTTCATATATACTTCCTGACCTCTAGCAAAGGGTTGTAACAGACAGGGGTGGTGTTCGTAACGGCCGGGTCCCATACTCCGTCGCCAGTTGGCCACCACCCTTAAGAGTTCTTTTGAATTGTGGGAGAAAGTTGCAGTGTTTTGAGTCCGTGTGGTTGCATCGGCCATAATCACAATTGACACAATACTGTTTTGGGAGTGACAGTATTTGGCTTTTACTCTCGCGTCAGCGGGCGTAACTAGGAGAGCCTGGGCCCACCATAGCGAACTTTGGATGGGGCCACTACTCCCCCCCTTGCACACCTCCCTGATCACGAACATTCACCAGGACTTGCTGTTAGATAATACACAGGGCGTGTATACCTCTCCATACATATCACCATCTTACTGCTACCAAAACAAATCCTCTATTACCAAGACAAGATTACTAATAACCCCTAGTACATGGAACTGATTAATACGGCCACAATGAAATGTCCACAAGTGACTGAATAATACCCCTACACTATTATGATCAGTACACAAAGACAATAGTTCGCCATATAGTAACTATAATAATGGTAGTATACATAGTGTACACGTGTCTGCAGTCTGTATATAACCACGTCAGTGACCATATAGTGGTAAGATATCAGATACACAGGTCGCTTTGCAAATTGTTTCTTTCCAATTTAGGGCCTCACAGGTGACGTCTTGTCAGGAAAGAGTCGTTCACTTTCCCTTTTCTTCTCTATTCGGTCCAAGACTCACATGATGGACCTGCTTCATCACCATGTCCGTGTAGAATTTACAACACAAATACCTGAGACTCCTACTTTTTTTTTTATAATTTCCCAACTGAGTGCCCCCCTTTTCCTCATGTACAAAAACTCTCCATTTATAATGGCCCAAAAATGGTATGAATGTACTCCCTGGTAATTATGTGCACCACCCAGTCGGTATGAAGGTGAACGGGGCCCCGGGGCTCCCCCCCCCCCCCCGCCCCCCCCCCCCCCCCCCCCCCCCGGGTCGCTTGGAACCACCGGGCAGTTAGCTAGGGCGAGTCTCTTTGCTAGGCGTGCTTGGGCACCTGGGCGCTAGCTTAGGTTCCCATGTAGATAGAAAGGGGGCCACACCCCATGTAGCTTAAGGCCACCCCCTGTATAGTTAGAATAGGGCCCTCTGTAGATTATGGGCCCCTCTTATTGGCAGAATAGTTTTCCCCCCCCGTAGATTAGGGCCCCATCTTATAGGCGAATAGTACCCCGTAGATTAGGGCCCCTTGTAGCAGAATAGTCCCCCTGTAGATTAGGGCCCCACTTTGTTGGCAGAATTCAGTCCCCCCCCCGTAGGATTAGGGTCCCTTGTAGGCAGAATAGTCCCGTCCCACCCGTTAGAATTAGGGACTTCCCTGTAGGGACAAATAGTTAGCCCCAGTCATTAGAGCCCCCTGTAGGCATAGTTTCCCCCCTCTAGTTATTTTGGGCATCCTGTTAGGGCATTTTTCCCCCCTCAGTTTTAATAGGGCCCCCCCTGTAGGTATAGTTCCCCCCCTCCAGTAATAGTGCCCCCTGTAGGTATAGTTTCCTCCCCCAGTAATAGTGCCCCCTGTCGTTATAGTTCCCCCCCCAGTAGGTTAATAGAGCCCCCTGTAGGTATTGTTTCCCCCCCAGTAACATAGTGCCCCCTGTACGGTATAGTTTCCCCCCCCAGCAGGAATAGTGCCCCCCTGAAAGGTATAGTTCCCCCCACACAGTAATACGGGCCCAGGTAGGTATAGCCCCCCCCCAGTATTATGGCCTCCCTTGTAGTTATAGTCCCCACCCAAGTAATAGGGCCCCCTTGTAGGTATGACCCCCCCAGTATTAGAGCCACCTCTTGTAGGTTGAGACCCCCCCAGTAATAGGTCCCCCTTGTAGGTATAGACCCCCACAGTAATAGAGTCCCCTTGTAGGTATATACCCCCTCAGTAATAGGGCCCCCTTGTAGGTATAGACCCTCCCAGTAATAGGGCCCCTTGTAGCGTTTAGACCCCCCAGTTAGTAGGGCCCCTTTGTAGGTATTAGACCCCCCAGTTAATAGGGGCCCCCTTGTGGTTTAGACCCAACCAGTAATAGAGCCACCTTGTAGGTATAGACCCCCACAGTAATAGAGCCCCCTTGTAGGTATAGACCCCTCCCACCCATTATATTAGGGCGCCCTTGGAGGTATAGGACCCCCCCAGTACTTAGAGCCCACTTGTAGGTATTGACCCCCCAGTAAGGAGCCCCCCCTTCTTAGGTATTGACCCCCAGTAATAGGGCCCCCTTGTAGGTATTGACCCTCCCCCAGTAATAGGGCCCCTTTGTAGGTATATACCCACCACCCCACAAGTAATAGTTCCCCCTTGTAGGTCTAGACCCCCCCCAGTAATAGATCCCCCTTGTAGGTATAGACCCCCCCTAGTAATAGAGCCCCCTTGTCTGCATAGACCCCCCCAGTAATAGGGCCTCCCTTGTAGGGTTTAGGAGCACCCCCCCCCAGTAATAGGGCCCCCCCCCGCACTTGTAGGTATAGACCCCCCCTGTAATAGAGCCCCCTTGTAGGTATAGACCCCCCAGTAAATAGAGCCCCCTTGTAGGGTTTAGACAACCCCTCGACAGTAATTGGGCCCACACTTGTAGGTATTAGGACCCCCTCCCCAGGAATAGGTCCCCATTGTAGGTATAGACCCACCACCCCACAAGTAATAGTGCCCCCTTGTAGGTATAGACCCCCCCCTGTAATAGAGCCCCCCCTTGTAGGTGTTTAGACCCCCTAGTAATTAGAGCCCCCCCAGTACAGTAATGGGCCTCCTTGTTGGTATTGACCCTCCCCAGTATAGGCCCCTTTTGTAGGTATAGACCAGCCCCCCCAGTAATCAGGGCCCTTGTAGGTATAGACCCCCACCAGTTAATAGGCCCCTTTGTTGGTATAGACCCCACCACCCCTGTGTTTGGGCCCCATTGTAGGTATAGACCCACCCCCTGTATTATGGCCCCCTTGAGGTTTAGACCTCCCCCCAGTAATAGGGCCCCCCGTGTAGGTATAGAACCACCCCCAGTGATAGGACCACCCTTGTTGGTATAGACCCCCACCCAGTAAACGGGTCCCTTGTAGGTTTTGACCCCCCCTAGAAAAATCAATAGGACCCCCCTTGACAAGCATATAGTCCACCCCCAGTGTTAGGGCCCCCTCTGTAGGTATAGATCCCCCCCCAGTAATTGGGCCCGCCTTGCTGATAGGTATAGGAACCGACCCCCAGTAATTGGGCCCCCCTTTTAGGTATACACCCCCCAGTAATAGAGCCCCCTATGTAGGTATAGACCCCCCCAGTAATAGTACCCCCTTCTAGATATTAGACCTCCCCGAGTAATAGAGCCCCCTCTTTGTAGGTATAGACCCCCCCAGTATAGGACCACCTTGTAGGTATAGAACCCCCACCAGTAATAGGGCCCCCTTGTTAGGTATAGACCCCCCCCGTAATAGGGCCCCCTCGTAGCTTATTACTCACCCTGGCCGCGCTTCCGGCACTCTCAGTCTACCTTCAGGGCCCCAAGCCTGTGCTTTAGGCTTGGGACCGAGGACTGGCTGCACTGCCAACTATGTACGGCTGGGGCAGGGACGCGCACAGTCTCCCTGCCCCGCCAATTCATCTTAATTGTATGTTGCGTCGCTTATGGACGTGCCATTCATATTAAGAGAGGGCTTGTGATGCAATGGGGGCGGACTCCCACCCCCCCCCACCCCCGGGCTTCTTCACAAGGACCGGCCCGCAGTCTGCACCCTGCCGCAAGTGAACTGTTGTGTTCAATGCCGGCAGGGCCCAGGAGCGGCATCACCGGGTTAGCAGAGGTGAAAAAGCAGCTTGCGCAGGGCCCCCCATAGCCACCGGGCACGTAGCAACTGCTACCCCTGCTACCCCGGTAGTTACGCCCCTGACTCTTGTCCTTAGTGGCTGTTGCAGTGCATACAGTGCGCTTGTGTGCCAGGACCCAGTGACTTCAGCATCCATACATGCAGCAAACGAGGGGTCCTCCTCTTGCCAACCTCACTGCTTTACCTGACTGTTCTCAGTGGCTTCATCCACTATGGCTCAGGCCCCCCTGCTGAGCTTCTCGCTGCTCTCCAAATCGATGCCTTTCCTCCGGACTGACTCTAGAGTGGGGATCTCTCCCCGGCCTCTCCCAGATTTTCTCTGCTTTTAACAAATTACAACTATACACAAGGACCTGGCTCTCTACTCTTTCCGAACGACAGCCAATTATATACTCCACCCTTCATGGCTGCTGTAACTCTAAGGCCGTGTTCACACGGCTTATTCACGGCGGATTTGTGCGCCGTATTGAGCGCACCAAAACCCGCCGGTGAATACGGGGCGGGATGGGGGCGGGGCGGATCGCGGCGGGGGCGCGCTCCCTGGCCCATAGTCAATTGCATTGTTTTTGGCGCGTCGGCTTGTAAATAATGTGCATAGTCTACTTTCTCCCCCCGCGGCGGATTTGCCGAGCGGGGGGGAGGAGCAGACGGATTCCACTGTTCTCTATGAGAGCAGTGGCCATTACACCGTAATGACTACCGACGGATTGGCGCCGTATTGAAGCGCAAATCCGGCGCGGAATACGGCGCCAATCCGTCGGCAAATAAGCCGTGTGAACGGGGCCTAAGGGGCACACTTCTCTCTCCTGTCACTGTCTCCTCTCCTCTGACTGACTCTCAACTGACAACTATGTCACCAACTGCAGCTTCCTCTTCTATACAAGCTGGCCCCCCTTCTCTTCAGCCCAGCTTCACCCCTCAAGCTTGCTGATTGGCTGCCCAGCTCCTCCACAGTACACTACATACACAGGCCCAAACTGCCTGCCTGAACTAATAACTGTTCCCTTGACATAACCAGGTCATCCTACTCCCTGGTTTCCTATGGCAACCCACTACTGTTAACATCCCAACACAAGTATAATCCCTTACATTGGCAGCATAAACCACCTGACAGGTTCCTTCTAAACATAAGCACTGTCAGTACTTAACAGTTATAACACAGCCATGGCAGCTATGTACCGAGAAACCCTAACGAACCACTTTAAATCTTAATGGGATCTTTTGGGTTTTTATCAAGGTCAAGTTTCTTGTAAACCCCAATGGTCTTGCAAAAATGCAAATGTGAACAAAACCCTAATTCTTGGGTCATCCCTTTAATTTAAGCAGCATATCAAATTACTGTATATCTATTTTTATGTTCTTAAAAATATAATAAAACAGGTACATGTAAATTATAACTGAATAAAATCCACTCAATATTGTTCTTATTTTTGTTCTTTTTTTCAGCTGAAATGGAAATCAACATTTGTTTATTGAAATGACCTCTGTTACATGGTGCATGATATAGAGACATTTTGCGCTTTCATGTTTATTTTGTCTTACTTGATTTTAAAATGTATTATGTCAGGGAAAGTCATTGTTCCCTTTCATCCTTGTATTTTTTCACTCAGTTTGAAATATCTTTATTTTTCTTCTTCTAGATAAAGGTGATGGTAATTTTCTCTGCAATTACCATTCATGTTTCTCTTTTTTCTTCTGTCAGACCTGAAATTCTTGCAATTGTCTGAATAAACCATATATAATTTGACTCACAATCTGCTGTAGACATCCTATAGCCGTACATCTAGGCAAGTGTCTAAATAACATGCACTTTCCTGGTAAGCCATTGACAGTGCAATCTCACACATTTGTGAAAGGGGATGAGCTGCTAGCAGGGAGGCCGTTATACTATAATCATATCCCTTCATCTAACATAGAAACCAAATGATTTGAGTATTACAGCTCTTAATACACATGCAATTGCTGTTTCTTCCTTTATGGATAAATATGATCCCCATGTTAGTGTCTGTTTTATAGAAACTTACTGTAGAATCTGCAAATCTCAGCTGAAGGAAATGAGAATATTATCTATTACGGTATCTATCTATCTATCTATCTATCTATCTATACTTTATTTATCTACCCATGTTTGTAGTCATATCTATTTATCTAACTCATGTCTATATATCAACTACAATTTTTATTGAGGTCTTTTTTATAACACAGGGAAGAAAATAATGAAAATCTGTAAGAGATGCCAAGCAACACTTTTTATTAAACATTGTTAATATGGCTGGTTAGGACAGTCAAATATGAATTCAAATGGTATTGGAAATACCAAAATAAAAAAACAAAGCAGTCAAAAGTATGGTTATATTGTAAAATGATTGCTTAATCTTAAAGCCGTAAATGAAGCAAACATTACAGGAAACAAAGAAATTTGGAATTGCTCCAAAGTGTTGTAAAGTGGCACTGTCAATTATTCCAAATTATAAACTTCCATCTAAGAAATATATATATTCAGATTCAATAATAATGCATATATCAATAACTTCTATATACAGTAAGTGCCAGTGCTATAGACAGTGCTGTCTTAGAGCTGTTGTTGCAAAACTTTAGGTGGACTCTCAAACAGAGTCCAATTTCCAATTAACTGTGAGTTTCAAATTATAAACCAGCGCAAATTTACTCCCACGTGAGAGCCAATGAAGAAACAAGGCAAAGACAACAAAATATAGCAACCAGAAGGGTAATATTACAAATCAATAAATGCCAAACACAACTACACTTACCCAAACGTGAAAAAATACAAAAAGTTTAAAAAAAATGTACCAAAACACATCATAAAATAAATGACGATGCTGAAATACTGAGCGTACTACTGGAACACATATCCCAATGTAACACAAATAGATATAAATGAACACAGAATCTTACAGTATTAGAAAAAAAATGATAATATGTACAATTTTTTATTATTATTATTATTATATTATTATTATTATTATTATTTATTTTAAAGCGCAATTGATTCCATGGTGCTGTACATTCAGAAAGGGGGTTACATACATTATGTCAAACAAGTGCAATGATAACAATGAATGACTTACAACTGGCACAGAGGGGGAAAGGGCCTTGCCCATGAGGGCATACAATATACAGTGGAGGAGGAGAGAGACAGAAGGTGAGGGGCAGGTATGTTTGTGCGGTAGCACAGTGGCTGCTAGGTTATTGTTGGTTCTAGGCTCCTAAAGAGATGGGTTTTCAGGTTGCTTTGAACCTGGTGAAGGAGGAGGAGAGTCTGATGTGTTGAGGCAGTGAGTTCCAGAGTATAGGGGAAGCAAAGAAATCTTGGAGACGGTTATGGGAGGAGTTGACACGGGGAGAGCAGAGAAGAATGTCCTGTGAGGAGCGGAGATTGCATGAGCGGAGATATCTGGAGATTAAAGCAGGTTATGGAGGGGAGAGGTTATGGAGGGGAGAGGTTATGGAGAGCCTTGTAGGTCATGGTTAGTAACTTGAAATGAATTCGCTGGGCAATGGGAAGCCAGTGCAGGGATTGGCAGGGATTGGCAGAGTGGAGAGGCAGAAGTGTAGCGAGGAGAGAGGTGAATAAAACGGGCAGCAGAGTTGAGGATTGAAGGGGAGCAAGAGTGCTAGATGGGAGGCCACAGAGGAGGATGTTGCAGTAGTCTAGGTGGGAGGTGACAAGGGCATGGACGAGCATTTTTGTAGAGTCGAAGTTGAGGAATGAGCGAACGCGAGAGATATTTTTCAGGTGGAGGTGGCAGGCAGAGGTAAGGGTTTGGATGTGTGGTTTGAAGGACAGAGAGGAGTCGAAGATTATCCCAAGGCAGCGGACTTGCAGAACAGGTGAGAGTGTACAGCCGTTGACTGATAAGTAATAGAATTTTAAACTACTAAAAAATAGAAGTGATAAACTAAGTATACATATATCCCAAACTAATACATAACACAGTGATCATTAATATGAAAATTAAATAACAAAAGAAAATAAATAGAGGGATGCAGACCAGCAGCACACAGAAACACCCAATGCACAGAAGATTTTTCAGGACAGAGGAAACTTTTACTCTTTAACATCCAGAACCCCATCCGGACAGGGAAGAGACACATGACAAAGCCAATGGTGTGGGCTTTCTTAAGTCTTCTACAGAGTGTCATCCCTCAGGCAGATATTTTTATTGATAAAAACCTGGGGTAAAAGAATAAGAATAAACCAAAGCACATCAGATTATTTCGATCTAAGCTCTTAGAATAAATTGTTTGTCTACTTGCGGTTATAGGATTTGACATACAGTATATGCATGAGATCACCGTCTATATTTATATATCCTAGATTGAGAAGCTGAATATAGACAGTACATCATCTCTTCATAAAATATATATCTTATTTATATCAAAAGTAATACAAAATGGCTGTATGTTGAGCAAACCTGTGTTTAACTAATATCACCTAACTTAATGTCTTCCACAGAGCCACAAAATGTGATAAGTAGTGAGCTCTTGCGGCTTCACATCGTATGCCCCCAGAGGGTTGTTGATAGGCGTGACAGGAGCTACTTGCCAGAAAGAGTATAATTAAGCCCTGCAGGAAGTTGTATCATAATGTTTTGCAACGTATACATAATTTTTGTAAACTTTTTTTTACATTTTAAATAATGACCTATTTTTTTAATATGACCTTTTTTGTTTTTTTTGTGAGGGGGATTTGGAGGGTGGAGTGGACGTTGTAATGATATTTTTGTTAAAACAGAGTTATCCTGGTAATAGGTTTAGCATAGAAATTTAGTTGTGAATGAGGTGCCGTCTGATTCTAGGACTAAACATATTTTGGTGAAGACCCTATTGTTTAGCCAGTAGAGTAAGTGGGAGTTGTAAATTAAATATATTTTTTGCACAAAAAACTAACCCTTCCAAAAGAGGATTATGAGAGAGCAGTCGATAAACAAAAACATAAAAAAAGCTACCAGCATCTGCTTGGCACCTCCAATAGGTGGTTGAAATGGAAATGTTGAAAGAATAAAGGATACTTGGGGTATAGAATCAATGTATTGAAAGTTTATATTTTGTTTCTTTATAGGTGGTGCAAACAAAAGACGTAACTGTTCTGTTCTAAATAATTTTGCCAAAGTTTTTTGCCTAGGGTGACCTCCCATTTCTGAATTTATCATTCATGGTTAGGTGTGTATTCTGTTTGGGAAGAGAGGGTCTAGTAGATCTTAGAAGCAACGTCTTCAGTAGAAGTTCCAGTAAGAGAGAGCTATCGAAACACATTAAGGGAGAAGACTTTAATTTACAGAGGTTACAAAGCAACATACTTGCTTGTAATGGTATGTGGAATGACTAGGTTAAAAAATAGAAAGAGTGGGGGCGTGGCCTGAAGGGACCAGACATGTGTGGCAGAAGCTCCTCCTGAGACCAGCTTCAAACCCCAATTAGGCACTAAACGGAACAAAAAGCCTGCAGCAACCACCGGAACTGCTCCTGAACAGACGGGACTCACCGTTTCCAACTTTTTTGCCCGCTGCAGGAGTTGGAGGAAGAGTCTCTCTCATCCCGCGCGCGGATTCCCCGGCGCCATCTTGTCACGCCGCTCTGCCTGCAGCGCCCGTCGTGCAAAGCTGCCATATCATCCATCTCATCCAGAGACTCTGCCAGCTCCAGACGCTGAGGCGCCGGGGGCGGCCTGCCTCGCCCGAAGGACTGCGCCTCGGGACCGTACGCAGGAGATGTGCGGGGATGCGACGGAGACCGGAGCCCCTTCTCCTCACTTACGGGCAGCGTCTCACCAGAGGCTGTCTGTGACCGGGGACCCGACAGACCTTGGGCAGCGGATCTCCTGCGGTGGACCATGCGACCCGTGACTCAGCATCCCGATCACCAGCAGAGAGAGCGCGCAGCGTAGGAGAGGGGATCGGCTCAGTCGCCCCGCACCCGGAGGCTGCGACACCCACTGGGACAGCAGCAGCGATACACTGAGACTCAGGTCAGTGTAGGGTGGGAGACCTCCATGTCTGCCCCGCGGGGCCCGGGCCTAACAACCAAGGACAGCCCTCCCACCCAGAAAAAGGGGCCTGGAATATCTCTGACTCTCCACAGTGGCCTCTAATTGATCCAGGGGCAGGGGCCCACTTGGCAGGGAAGGACAAACGAACTCCCCCATCAATGTTTCCACCAATTGGGCAGCGGAGGGACCACCTCATGTAAGTCCTGCAATGGCGGTCTCCCCTACCATCACCATGCACCAACAGGTGCCGGTTTCAGTACCATGCTCACTGGGACTGTCTATCACACAAAATGCCCCTGGATCCCAGCAATCTAGTAACCTCGAGACTGGTCAGGTCCACAGATCTACTACGAGCATAGAGGACCCGCGGAGCTCTGGTGGGGAGGGGCCCGTCCCCCTGTCATCGGCCTCTGTGGAGGCTCCCGACTGGTCACAGACCCAGCAGTCCCCACAAATTCAGGGTAAACTCTTCTCTGCCTCTGCTCTTTACGGAACTCAGACCTCACCAATTGACCCAGAAGCTTCCTGGGCATCAAGCCCAAAATCCTCCACATGGGGCGGTAGCCCTGCCCATCAACCCGGCACTCAGGGCCTCCTGTCCCCAATCTCTGAGCGGACTGCGGGTCTTGCCACAAACAGTCAGTTATCGGGTCTAGTCTCGCCAGAAGACGCTCTACGCACTCTAGAATCTCACCCAGAACTTCGAGCGCTATTGTCACTTTTACCAACTAAAATGGACATGCAACTCATGGTCCGAGAGATGCAACAGTCCTGGAAACAGGACCTGCGCCCTGTTCAAAATAGTGTGACAGACCTGCAACTTAGGGTTCAGCATCTGGAGAAGTCTCAGGAAACCACAAATGCCCTCATCTATACTCTACAGGCATCTGTATCAGAGCACAAATCCCGTCACTCCCACCTCGTCACCCAATTAGACGACTTATAAAACTGAAACCGCCGTAACAACGTAGGGCTGAGGGGGTTGTCGGAGATCGTTACAACCGGTGAACTAATCCCTACTCTGACAAAGATCTTTAACATCAAGGCCTGAAGATACATACATCAAATTCGACAGGGCTCACGGGGCATTGCGTCCCCAGAGTCTGGAATCTTCTCTCCCCAGAGATATTATTTGCAGGGTCCACCATTTTAATATTAAAGAGGAAATTATGCGGAAGGCCCGTATTATGCAGCAGGTGGAATACGACGGCCATAAACTAGGTCTCTTCCCAGACTTATCCAGGCGCACCCTCCGCATGCAAGCGCCGATCAAGCATCTGCTGTCCATTCTCCAGTCTAGAAATATACCTTACAGGTGGGGATTCCCATTCTCCCTCCAAGTCAAACGACAGGATGGATTGCATACCTTCCGCTCCCCTGGGGACCTCCCGGCGTTCACGAGAGCTCTGGACCTTTCAGAGGTGTCCCTCCTGGACTGGGATCTGGCTTCCTCTGCGGAACCTAGTAGCCAGCGACCTCCTACTGAAGATATCCAAACTCAACTTGCTAGCTCTCCCCCGAAAGCCCAGAGAATGCGGAGGAGACAGGGCAGTCCTGATGACCAACCCTCAAGAGTTAGACCTCACCGCTGACTTCTCCTGTTTGCTTTCCCTGATAGGCTCAAGTTGTTGTCTTAGCCTTTGGTTTTCCTTGAATTGAGCTCTCCTTGCTCACCTTAACTAAAGTCACAGCATGGTGGCTCTATGTCATGTCCTGGACTCATGTCTTTTCTCTTTTTCTCCTTTTCTGGTCCTAAGATTTGTTATAAGTTGATTAACGAAAGTGCCTCTGCAACGCTGACCGCTATCAACTCCGGTCTTGCTTATCCTCCCCTTATTTCTTCCCCGCCCCTCCTTCTGTCCCCGCCCCACCCCCGCTCTTTTTTTTTTTTTCCCTCTTCACTTCTTTCCCTTCATCCTTCGGAAACCAGAGTGGACGCGATCGGGTTCAGTTAACGGTAAATGTCTCGGGGGGAGAGTGCATCACGGAATTGTGGAGTGCTTTTCCCTCGTATAACCTGTACCCCCTATAGTAATGGCCTCTGGTAGATTCCTATCGGTCAACGCAGTTATGTACCTGCATGTTTTAGTAGCTTGGCCTCCTATTGCTAGGCCTTTATTGTTTATGGTTAACTTTTTGGTCTCAGTTCTTAAAAAGTTTCTCAGATCGCCTTGGATGGCTCCGCACTGTTCATCTTTGGGGGGATGTGCACATCGGCTTCCACGTCTATTGCCCAATGGCTAATCTTCGTGTGACATCCCTTAACGTCAAGGGATTCAATTCCCCCGAAAAGCGGTCACAAATTTTGTACCACTTGCACAAGCAAAGATCACATATAGTCTGTGTCCAGGAAACCCATCTCCTCTCTTCTCATATCCAGTCCTATCGTAATAGATACTTCCGTGTCTGGTGCCATTGCAGTAGTTCTTCTGCAAAAATTAAAGGAGTTGCCATTTTTTTCCATAAGTCCCTACCTATCACTATTATAGATACGCACAGAGATGACGATGCTAGGGCCCTTTTTGTTAACTTCAGCTTGCAAGGCCAAATTTACACCCTAGCGAACATCTATGCTCCCAACACGGGGCAGCTTTCCTTTTTGGAAAAAACGCTTGACAACCTCACATGCTTCGCACAGGGGCAGATTGTTCTTTGCGGGGACCTAAATCTGGCCTTGAATCCTTTGATGGATACCTCTACGGGACGTTCATCGGTTGCTTTCCATTCTATCAACAAAATCAAGAGGCTGCTCCATGATATGCAGCTGGTAGATGTCTAGCGGCTCCTGCATCCCGGAGACCGAGATTACACCTTTTTTCTCTTCTCCACACAACTCCTACAGCAGAATCGACTATATTTTCCCACAACATTCCCTTTTACGCTACGTGGTCACAGCTTCGGTAGGCAACAACATACACTCCGACCACGCCCTGGTTCACTGCGACCTCGCCCTTCCGAGACATAACCGCACTTCCTTTACATGGAAACTAAATGAGTCCTTGCTTCTAGACTCCCTTTCTGTCTCAGATCTACATAAAACGATAGATGTATTTACCGCTGTGCACACAGAGGACCCCACTTCACCACATACTCAGTGGGAGGCTCTGAAATGCACACTGAGAAGCACCCTCATAAAACATGGAGCAAGACTCAAAAAGGAGACATCCGCCAAACTCCAGTCCCTTATGTCCCAACAATCCCCCCTTGGGTCGCTCCACAAGTCGTCGGGCCGAGATAGTGACCTGAGAGCCCTTAATCGTACTCGTCACAAGATTCTCCAGCTAATGGAGAATAGACACAAACGGTACCGCCAAATATGCTCCAGCTCCTACTATACGTGGAGTAACAAGCCGGGTCGTTTTCTGGCCCGGGCTCTACGAGACAAGAGGGTGTCCCTGTTTGTCCCCCAAATCAAGGACTCGGAAGGGAGGGTCACGCACCTAACAGAGGATATCTTGGCGGCATTCCATAAGTACTATTCTTCATTGTATAATCTCCCCCCACCGCAAACCAGCCCTACCCTTTTTCAGGCCTACCTAGCTAAGACGGCTCTTCCGCGCCTCTCTGACCAAACCCTCGCCTCCCTGGAGGATCCTTTTACAATAAAGGAACTCCACTCCGCTATATCATCCCTCCCTGCGGGCAAGAGCCCTGGGCCGGATGGATACACGGCCTTATTCTATAAAACCCTACAGGAGGGATTAACGCAGCCCCTACTTAAGACATTTAACTCTGCATCCCCGGAGTCCCCATTTGAAGCTGTGTTTCTAAGGGCTCACATTGTGGTGATTCCCAAGGAAGGTAAAGACCCATCGCAGTGCCAAAGTTACCGCCCCATATCCCTGATAAACACTGATGCCAAAATATTTGCTAGAATGATAGCCAACCGAATTATTCCCCTACTCAGCTCCCTTATCCATCTGGAGCAGGTAAGCTTTACACCCTCCAGGTAGGCGAGGGACAACACGCTCAAGACCTTCTCATTAATCCAATACATCCACTCGCAGGGGATTCCAAGTCTACTCCTATCAGTAGACGCGGAAAAAGCTTTCAACCGCATGGCCTGGCCCTTTCTCGGGGGTGTCTTGCATTCCCTGGGTTTCGGCCCGATGATTTGTGGAAGGATGATGGCCTTATATGCCTTCCCCCCAGCTCAGATCCGCGTCAATGGCGCTCTTTCAGAACCCTTAACTATTAGCAATGGCACCAGACAGGGATGTCCGCTTTCCCCTATATTTACACATCCTTCAATGGAGCACCTAATGCAGGCTTTGCGTAGCGATCCGAGGGTCCAAGGGGTCCAGGTGGGAAGTTCCCATTTTAAATGTTCCACCTTTGCAGACGATCTGCTTCTGAACCTCACTGACCCTGGTACGTCCCTCCCGGCAGCACTGAGGGCACTTGAGGAATACAGTACCCACAGCAACCATAAAATCAACCTGTCCAAAAGTTCTGTCTTGAGTTTCCATGTCTCGTCTGACCTCGCACAACTTAAATCCTCGTTCACATTTGCCTGGGAGGATATGTCCTTTCGTTATCTAGGCGTACAAATCCCCTCTGTCCCTGAAAGGATTTTTTATCTCAACTTCGCCCCAATGCTCTCTAAAATTAAACAATACCTCACGAAATGGGACAGGGGGGATTTTTCGTGGATAGGGAGGATCTACATCCTCAAGATGAACGTATTACCCTGTTTGCTTTACTTATTCCAAGCCATTCCCCTCCCGCTACCGAAATCCTTTTTTAAGGACTTACGCAGACTCGCGTCCCAGTTTGTGTGGTTGCATGTTCATCCTAGGATAGCGGAATCTACCCTGGTATGGCCAAAATCGGAAGGGGGCTTGTCCATGCCTGATTTTCAAGGGTACTATCTGGCAGCGGTAGCGGTGTGCATGCTTGATGCATTTAATGGGTCGAATCCCAAACTTTGGGTATTGCTTGAGACCCAGATGTATAAGGCTCCTGTTGCAGCCCTCCCCTGGCTCCCGACCTCAGTGCTGCCGAGGGGTCTACTTAGCCAGATCCCTCTCATAGCACGGACATCAGTGTCAGTACACAGATCTTATGCATCCAAAATGAGATTATTCCCCCTAGGAGGTCCGTGTACCCCACTTTTGGACAATCCGGCCGTCCCTGAAACCCTCTCGACGGCACTTACTCGCTTGCTGGGAGCTACGGCCTCTTTCTCGATTTCTGACAGAGTTCTTTCTTCAAACGCATTAAAAGCATATGAGGAATTGAGAGGCGATGTGGCGACCACTCATTTCTCGAGGTTTCATTATTATCAACTATGTAGCCTCTAATCGAAATGGAAGTGAACTCTGGATCTGCACAGACCCCTCACTATGTTCGAGCAGTGGTGCCTGGGTCAATGCACAAGAAAAGATACCTTATCTGGGGTATATGTTTTCTTACTCAGTGCCCGACACAAGGGGAGATTATCCTTTCAGCAGAGCTAGGAGCGGGAACTTCGCATGAGCTTAGCTGACGAGGACTGGAGTAAGGCCTTCTTATTAACTCATAAGTCTTCCATATCCTCCAAAGCGCAAGAACTAAAGTATAAAATAATGACTAGATGGTACTGTGTTGCCGCTCTGCTGAATGCCTTATACCCGAGTGTCCCCAGCACTTGTTGGCGCTGTAAGTCGGACAAAGGTACGATGTCGCATATTTGGTGGGGATGCCCCATTCTCCAGCCTTTCGGGGTTAAGGTGATAGATATCATCTTTCTAATTACAGGAATAAAATTGCATAATCGACCCTCCACCATTCTTCTCTTTGATATTCCTTTGCCGGCTAGCCTCCTGAGGGCTCATCTTCTCACCTTCCTCCTGCTTACAGCAAAACTGCTGATCCCTCTGGCTTTCTGTAAGTAGCCTGACGATTATGGACTGGTTTATTCTCTATATAAATGTACTATCAGACACCAAAACTAGGTGCATTTTTTGACAGGCATGACACTTTGAATGCGCCTAAAGTAGGCACATCAAATATGCTAGCAGTGATATGCTATGCGCCTTTTTTTTGGTATACGCCTAAATTAGGCGCACTAAATATGCTACACATTAAACACTCATTTAATGCGCCTTAAAAGTGGCATGGAAGCGCCTCTTTTCTGACATGTCGTCCTATGTGCGGAGAGAAGCCAGCACTGTACCTCACTCTGAACACACCATCCCTACTGTAAAGCATGGTGGTGGCAGCATTTATGGTGTGGGGAGGCTTTGCTTCAGCAGAGACTGGGAAGCTGGTCAGAGTTGATGGGAAGATGAATGGAGCTCAATACCTGGCAATGCTGGAGGAAAACCTGTTAGAGGCTGCAAAAGACTTAAGACTGGGGTTTAGGTTCACCTTCCAGAAGGACAACGATTCTTAACATACAACCATAGCTACAATGGAAAGTTTTACATCAAAACATATTCATATGTTAAAATGGCACAGTCTGGACCTAAATCCCATTGAAAATCTGTAGCATGACTTGAAAATTGCTGTTCACAAATCAACCAATCTGACTAATCTAGAGCTATTTTGCAAAGAAGAATGAGCAAAGATTCCAGCCTCTAGTTGTGCAAAGCTGGTGGAGACACACCCCAACAGACTGCAGCTATTACATCACATAAAATATCAATAAAATACATACTGTGGCTGGAACATTTTAAAATGAGGAAGAGTTCAAGGGTATGAATACTTCTGCAACCCACTGTATGGTATTTATTTTATTGCACTGAGTGAAACCACTACTTAATATCTATCCATCAAATATCTATCTATTATCATATTATATAATTATCTATTTATTATATATTTTTCTATATCTGATATTTATGTATTGCAAAACATTAAGACTACTTTTTTTTTTATTTGACTTCTAGTGTAAACTGAATAATTCTACCATGACTTTAAGGCTATGTTCACACGGCGTAATTGCGGGGCGTAATTATGTCCCGCAGTTAAGCCGTGTGGCCGGGGGCGGGCGGGGCAGGAGCGGGGGGCCGGCACCTCGCCGGCCCATAGACATTCATTACCAGCGGCGCGTATACGCCGCCGGTAATTGACATGTCACTTATCTCCCCCCTTGGCGTATTTGCCGAGCAGGGATAGGAGACGTAATCCATAGTTCTCTATGAGAACTGTGGATTACCGTAATGACTGGGCCGTTTTCAGCGCGTAATTACGGACCGAAATACAGCCCATTTTAAGTCGTGTGAATATGGCCTTAGAAAGCTAATATTTCCAAAATGTCTAACAATAACGAATGAACATTACATTTTGTGTATAAAATGTTGAATATGACAATATACTATTCCGTCAGGTAGGAGTTAAATCTATTCAATTGTTATACAAGCTCTAGTGCAGTTAAATCATTGCATCTACTAAATATGGAACAATCAGTCTGTTGCTCTTTTTGCTCTATTTTTTTAACGCAGTTGTTATGTTTTTGTCATATATTAAAACATAAGCTATTCTAGGCTTTTATATTCTCTGAGGACTTTTCTGGTTGTACAGTATTCTATTCAAGGAGGAAGGGTCCAGCAGCTGCTTCATGTAATTGGGAAGTATTGGCGAGACTATAGAGCTCAAGAACCCCTTTATTCGACACCATTCTTTACTGACTGAAATGGTAAAAGGAAAATAAAAGAAGTGTGCCCACTTCTGTCCCTGAAATGGATGACCTCTTGTGTGTGAGCTGATAGTTATTTGGCAATTACAGTACTCAGCCACGTCTCCTCTCATTTCTAAGCACATCATTACTACTTCTACATTTACACATTTTGAGACTTAACAAAACGTGATTGTTCCTTAGTTCTAATAAGCTGATTTATATATTCTAAAGGCAATTGAATCAGGAAAAATATCATTGAAAATGAGAAAGGTAAAGTTTCCTAACCAAAACATTAATGAATGGAACAGACCATAGCCCATCCAAAATCAATGAAAAGGGTTAGACTATTTACAGCTGCACAGTTATAATGAACAAAATTAACATTTACTTTATCACTTTTTCAAGACTGTCCCTTTGTGACTTTTTATCAGTAACAGTTGCTATTTGACCTTTTGTTGTGGAGACTTTATTAAGTACAATATAATTTTATAGCGCTGTATACTGTTTTAAACGCCGGTATATTTCTTATAGCGATATAAGGTTAAACAGAAAAAAGGAAAGAGCTTAACAATCTGTTTACCAAATTGTAGTTAAAATAAATCTTTGAAAATAGATTGTTGGGAAGTCGATACTACATTGAAAAACCTAACTGATAGAACAGAGAGATGCCACAAAAAGTACATTTTAGGGGCCACTGACATCATGTTTTAGATTTCATTTGTGGCATCTATTGGCATATCATGAAAGACAGTTCCCTGATATCTAAAGCAGCAGTCATAGAGTATAATTGAGCAAACATAAGTTAATTTTGACTGTTCTCCAAACTAAGGCATTTTCTGTATAAGACACAACACATGGTGTATATTTACTTTGTTATTCTCTATGGCTCTGCTGTGGTACGCATTAGGGTACAGTTATTCAGGGTATCTTGAAAAAATACCACAAACAAAGTCTAAAACACGATGTGAATGGCACCTTATTCTGGATGGCCCAGTTCATCTTTGCTTTACATGGCTAGCCCATTGATTATATAGTGAAACGTGCAATGCTCTTATTTCCTGTAGTAGGGCAACCAAGTTTCCATTTAGATTTCAGATGATAGCTAGGAGCAGAAGAACAAAAGATAGGCAGTTTATCAGTGTATGATTGTATCAAGCATACACACCATTAAGATTTTTACTAAAAAAAAAATTGTATTGTTTGTAAGGACAAAATCAGTTGTTTCCATGATCCTAATCTATGTATGTTTTTACCAATCAGCCACACCATTAAATCAGCTGACAGGTAAAGTGAATCAAATTTACTATCTACTTACAATGGTTTCAACCAAAAGGTAAGATAGTTTAAGCAGCGAGTGAGCAGTTAGTTCATGTGCTTTTGTTGAAAGCAGGATAAATGGGTAAGTGTAAGGATCTGAGCAACTTGGACAAGGGTCTAAGTTGTAATGGCTAGATAACTATGTCAGATCATCTCCAAAAGTCTTGTAGAGTGTTCCTGGTAAGTAGTGTTTAGTACCTACCAAAAGTGGTCTGAAGAAAACGATATAAAGTGATGACAGGGTTAGGAACACCCAAGATTGATGTGGGTGGGGGGTGTAAGGTATCCAATCTAGTCCAATTGTAGAGAAGAGCTACAGTAGCATAAATTGTTAAACAAACTGATGCTAGCTATAATAAAAAGGAGTCAGAAAACACAGCTTACGGTGTCACAGGGCTACATAGCTGCAGATCAGAGTGCCAATGATAATCTTTTACATCAAAAACATGGATCCAGCATCTACAATGGATGGAATCTTTGATTTATTAGAAATCCACAGGTAAAAATACAAACATATAGGACAAATCTTCAGAACATTCCAACTGATAAAAAGAGCTGCAGGAATTTTCTGTCAATAGCCCTTTGCAGACTGCTCTAATTCCTGATTGTTAGTGGTACACTTTGACCACAGTTGAAAGGATGTTGCCCATACCAGCTCATAATATGTAACGAAGGAAGGTGCCTTAGTTTAACCCTCAAACACAACACAATATCAGCAGCATACTACAAGCACTAAAAAACAGTCAGAGGGAACATAGGAATATTTCAAAAAGCATTTCTGCTACTTTAGAATGTTGTACATGAAAACTTGAGGTTCTTAGTGTACTTTTTTGATTAAAACTGTAATCGCCCATCTACCACAACAGGGTGACCTCAATACAGTTGGGGACCTACTCTAACATGCTACCTCAGTGTTAGTTTGTCAGTTTAGCAGCTATAAGAATAAGTCTAACCAAAACCTTTTTCACACTTATTATTTTGGTCAGATTTTTGTATCAGTATTTGAAAGATAAAACCTTGATTGCAACACAAATAGAGAAAAACATAATTGAAAGATGTGCAAATCTTTCTTTTTTTACCCACTCCTGGTTTTGACTTTTAAATACTGATATAGAATACTGACCACAATATATTGGTGTAATAGTGACCTTAGAAGAGCTTCTAGATTGTCTTACATTGTGATACTAATTTGTGTTCTTATAATTTAATTAATTTCAGGCGTATATTTTTATACAATCTGCTGCCGGGGAATAATCATTATATTTGCCGTAAAGTGCGCAGTGTAGGTTAGTGATATTAGATTGGAAACTCCAGTGAAGCAGGAGCTAATGTGAATGAATATATTTTCTGGGCAGCATTGCAGAATATGTCAATACTGTAGCCATGAAAGATGATTATAATCATAGCTATTCTCCAATTACAAAAGGGTAATTTACCCTAAAAGTTGTCCAAGTCTCTTGAAACACAAATATGTCATTTTATTCAAAATCATATTTATCACCTGTTCTGAGCACCACAGGAGAAGACATTCAACTATCTGAAACATTAAATAGGTTTTCTCACCACAATGATTGGGTTTAAACATGTAGACAAGGATAAATAAAGACCAAATACATTGTTGTTCCAATTTTGCTTCCTTTAAGTGCTACAGGAGATAAAGGAGATCTTATTGTGTACACCAGCACCAGGAAATGGACCGAGGACCAGCCGGGGATTTAATTCCTTGTTAGCTACAATAGGCAATGCATGACCCAGGGATTTAAAAAAAACACCAAAAGAGAATTATTGTAACTTGCCTTCCCCATTCAGACCCTGCATTCTAGGCAAGATACAGTGTATAAGTCTTGCTCAGAGTGGTCCTTTAATCTTATGATTACAGAGATTGCAAAGCCTAACCTGACAGGTAATGCACCATGTGGCACAAAAAGTTTTCTCAACTTTTTCAATGCTTTCACCATCATCTTTTGTTGTTAATCTAGAAACAGATAACATAGCGCAACGAGAAATCAGTTTCAAGTTAAACATACTTATCTGTACATCTAAAGCACAGGTGGGAAACTTATTCTCACCAAGGACAACACCAGCATTAAGAAGGCCTGTGGATGGACTTTGAAGGTGGCTAAGGTGCCTGGTTTGGGCTTCTGGAGCTTTGCCACCATCTGTAAGTTGCTGAACAGAGTGGTGCAGAAGTGCACTCCAGAGCTCCAAATCCAAAAAGGCGTCCACATTCTGTGCTGGTGCTGGGGACCACTGGTTGGATCCTTCAAGAAAAGTGGAGAGCTGGCCCTTCTGTGTCCAGACCTTGTCAATCCGTGCTCACTGTGTCTTAGCTCTTGTGGGCCACATAAAATAACATGGCATCCTGGATTCGATCCATGGGCCTTGAATTTGACACATGTTCTAAAGGCTTCAATCACTTCAAATTGTTGCTATATTTTACAGTTTAAACCTACAGTTTATAAAAGCCTTATATATGCAGTGTGTTTGCTTAATGTGTACTTGATTTGCACCAACATAGCTGTTATGAAGTAAGATGCAAGTGAAGTAAGGTAAGGTGAACTGTGATCACACAATGAGAACTGCTAGGGTACTATAGGAAACGGTAAAGCACATATTTTCAAACTTTTTATAATGTAATTAAAATAGTTAAATATGTGGTTAAAACACATAAACATTTTTAAAAGTATTGCACACTACCAGCCTGCGTGAATACCTTCCCAATCAGAGTATACTGTACTTCTAGGACTTAGGCTGGTAGGGAACGCTCTTGAACAACTGCTTTGGGCAGCAAGAGAACATTCAAGACTTTGAAATCTGCATCATTATCACACACAAAAAACTACAGCAAAACAAAATGTGAAACACAAGCTTCCCTGTGATGCTTGGGATGTTTTATATTTAAAGAAACATTTTTGAAGGGGGAAAGGGTTCCTTTGAAGTTCCAATAGCAAACAACCTTTTTCACCTAATAAAATTTCTTAGTTCCTCCATACAAGTTTAAAAATTTGGGCTACTTATATCATACCCCCCCCCTTTTTTCTAACTAAAACAGGCAAACAGTAGCAACATTGTTTTTTTTTTCCAGAGTTCCTGGTATCCTCAATCCCTTGAGCCTGTAGAAAGCACTATAATTGTTTTTATTTTCCTATTCTAGTGAATGTAACGAGTTAAGATAATATTACAACAGGAATAACTTATCCAGATCTAAAGGCTACTTTGTGGGGTACCCTCAGTGGTATATGCCATTTTTCCGGAAAAGTATGTAAAGCAGAAATTTAAAAGTGTGAATGACCTTTAATTTACCCCCAACAAGGGCAAGGGGTGAAAATCCCTGTACTGCACTGTGGAATATGTCAGTGTTAAATAAATGCAACAATAAGATTTTTTATTTTTTTATTTTGACCTTATACTTTAAATTTGAACCTGAATTTTTGCATATCTATGGGATTTGTTCACTGACAGGCTGTGCAACACATACACTGTCTGTCAGATACGTATTTAGAAGGAAATTAACAAGCTAGTTCTAGTTCTGGTTGCGACTTCTACAAAAGATAATGAACCTGGCGTATGCATATTCATTTAGTAACCAGGTCAAGTTATATTACTAAATTATTTTCACTGGAACAATAAGTTGTAATGATATTTTACTAAACCTGGTTAGAGACATGAAGTTCTCTCATCAAACCAAAGATATTTAAAAGCAGGGAGATTTTTTTAAGGGGAAACACATTATGATATATGCTACTGGTTATAAAAAAAGGTTATACCAAGTTTTAATCTTCATTCTTCATTCATTCAGTCTATTTGATATTCATTTTGCAGCGTGCCCCTAGTTACAGACTTTTCTTATTTAGGTGTCTCCACCAATTACTATATCCGTGTGTGAACTGCCTTCTTTGGATGCTCACCTCCCTTTCCATGCTCTGATCTTCTATGAGCAAATTCATCTGCTTCCCTGCTGCTATCTTTAGCAATAAGTAAAGAGAGGGGCACAACAGAGAACAGGAAGTAGGAGCGGTGCTTTTATGGATTTGTTTGAGATTGAGCAGAAGAAACAGCTAAGTGAAGGACTTACACAGACTTAACAGCAAAATGGTAAAGACTATTTGGAAAGTTGAGTCATTTTTCATTTACTAAGAAAATAAAAACTAAAAAATTCAGTGCAAAGGTGTCTATATCCTTTGATAATTATTTTTATAGCTATTGCATAAAAAAGATTGAGTCAGACCAAAATGTTGTTTCTGTTTTGAAATTTGTTTTGCCATTTGCAGTAAAAACTATGAATGTACTGTTTTATGTTGTCTGAGAATATTACATGGAGGCATACAATATTTCCAATTATATGAATGTAAGTAAAGTAGTAACACTGTGCTTTATCAGATAAAACAACTTCGATAAAAGGTTGGGTTGACACTATGTCATTTACTACATTTGAGGTATCCGTCCGGGTATTGTGAAAAAAAAGTACCCCAACGGATACCAGTCATAGCTGTGGCAGCCCATTTAGGTGTAAAGATCAATTGTACTCATATGTGGACTATATTTGCTCTGTCTGCAGTATTTTCTTTCTCCGTGGGATTTAGAAGTGTTGTACACCATGCTTTAGTAAAGCATATACTGCCTGTAAATAAAGGAAACATAGTCCAGGTAGGACTACATTTGCTCCATTTAACTCTATGGGACATCCTGGCAACAACATGGTATTCATCAGGGTACCTTTTTTCCCAAAACCTAGACAGATACTTTGAACATGCTAAGTAGTAATAAAATCCTCAACAAATTACAGTACCAGACACACAAATGCAATTTTAATAATTTTATAAATTTGATATGGAACTTTTCTGCATGGAAACTGCTCTATGGTGTGAATTTTTAAGTGCCTAGCATGCAAATTACGAATTTTCACTGTGTATTCCCACACCTACAATGTATAGGGGTAAACTCAATAGTGTATTCACATGAAAATGCACAGCAAAATTCTCAGAAAAAAACCTGTAGAGTTAGCTGTAGGTTTGTGGCAGAAATCCACATTTTCAGATGAAAAATATGCCATGTGTGGATTTAGGATTTTTTTTTCATAAACTCTAATTGATAGGACACATGCATGAGACTTGCAGATCAGTTGTCTCATCATCAGTCCCGTGCGATGTCTAACAGCATTTTTTCAGCACCTGATGTCAGATAGGGAGGAAAACAGCAGGGCTGCACATCCCTTTAAAATGGCAAGTGCTGGTTTAGATTATTCAGGAACAGCTGATCTCTTCTGTCAGGACCAGAAATCTACATAATAGTATTTATAGGCTTGTTAACTCCACTGTTCCACCCAATATGTTAACAAGCTGGCACACTTCATGTTTTAAAGATAGAAAGTAGATGTGTTTACATGTTTGGCACAAAAACTAATAGAGAAAGTCAATTGATCTTTTGTCTTGAGGGTCTTAAGCGCAGTACTTTGTCTTTGATACTTGTTTTTCTGCTCGGCATTCATTCAAATAATCACTCATGTCCCGACAAAGGAGCACTTGTTGTTTTATTGGTGGCCTTTTTGAACAATCCTTCATGATCAGGGCTGAAAAAGAAGATATTTAATTTCAAAAACTGAACAGGAATATCCATATTAGATAAGGGAGCTAAAACATTATCAAGTACATAACCAGATAACCAGGTATTAAAATAATAATGCTCAACTAATCCCCAACACAACATGCATATATTACATATGACTTGGATATTTTCATCAGATGTTGATTGGAGTATCCAACAAAGTCATGAAATGTATCACATCCATGATTTTACATAAAATGACTAAACGATTGTATCCACTATAATTAGAGAAGAGTAAAGGGATTGTCCTACGAAGAACAAATCAAGCCCCAAAATTATGAACAGCTTTTTTTATTTACGCAAAAATACAGTTGAAACCAGAAGTTTACATACACTATATAAAAAGACACATATGCATGATTTTCTCACTATCTGACATGAAATAAGAATAAACCTTACCTGTTTTAGGTCAATTAGGATTACCAAAATTATCTATATTTGCCAAATGCCAGAATAATGAGAGAGAGGATTTTTTAACACATTTTTATTACTGTCTGCAAAGTAAAAAGTTTATATACAGTAGGATTACTATGCCTTTAAACAATTTGGGACAGCCCATATGGTGATGTCATGTCTTGGAAGCTTCTGATAGGTTTATTGGCAACATCTAAGTTAATTAGAGACACCCCTGTGGATGTATTTTAAATGCTCATCAGAAACACACTGCTTCTGTGTGTAACATCATGGGAAAGGGTAAAGAAATCAGCCAAGATATCAGGAAGAGAATAGTGGACTTGCACAAGTTTGGATCATCATTGGGTGCAAATTCCACATACCTGAAGGTACCTCATTCACCTGTACAAACAATTTTATGCAAGTACATACAAGATGGGAATGTCCAGCCATCATACTGCTCAGAAAGAAGACGGATTCTGTGTCTCAGAGATGAACGTGCTTTGGTCCAACATGTGCATATCAACCCAATAACAAAAGAAAAAGACCTTGTGAAAATGCTGGGGGAAGCTGGTAAGATTGTGTGATTATCCACAGTGAAACAAGGGCTGTATCAGCATTAGCTTAAAGACCACTCTGCCATGAAGAAGCCATAACTCCAAAAGAAACATATAAAAGCCAGATCAATGTTTGCAAATGCACACAGGAGCAAAGACTTAGATTTTTGGAGAAATGTCCTTTGATCTGATGAAACAAAAATCAAACTGTTTGGCAATAATGTCCATCGTTACATTTGGAGGAAAAAAGAAGAAGCTTGGAAGCCTAAGAACACCATCCCAACTGTGAAACACGAGGGTGGCAGCATCATATTGTCGGGTTGTTTTACTGCAGTAGGGACTGGTGCACTTCATATAATAGTTGGCATCATGATTCATGAGCAAAGAAGATTATGTGGCAATACTGAAGCAACATCTCAAGACATCAGCCAAGAAGCTTTGGTGGAAATGGGTCTTCCAAATGGACAATGACCTGAAGCATACTGCCAAACTGGTTACAAAGGATAACCAAGTCAATGTTTTGAAGTGGCCATCACAAAGCCCTGATCTCAGTCCTATTGAAAATTTATGGGCAAAGCTGAAAAGGCAGGTGCGAGCAAGGTAACCTACAAACATTGCTTAGTTACACCAGTTCTGTCAGGAGGAATGGGCCAAAATTCCTACCAACTATTGTGAGAAGCTTGTGGAAGGATATCCCAAACATTTGACCCAAGTCATACAGTTTAAGGCCAATGCTACCAAATACTAATGAAATGTATTAAGACAAATGTTGATCTCGGCTCACCTTGATTGCAGCTTGTATCACCTGGTCAATCCCACAAACACTTCAGCTATGGTGTAGTTCGGATCCAAGTTCTCAGTCACGGGACATATATAATCTTCAGCAAAGAACGTGTAGCAGATCCATCCATAATAGAAACAAAGTAATCTTTATTTGATTGTAACAAGTACAGAGGATAAAATTATGGCAGAAAAACCAACATGTTTTGGGTACAGTATCTGCCCTTGTTCACGGTTAGATTGCAGGATACTGAATGTCCATTAAATAGGGTAGTCCTATATACGTAGGTAATGGCATCATATCCTTTAACCCTTCATGTGTAGCATTAAAATACTTTAAACAAATATACATCAATAAAACATAACAGCCAAATTTACCATATACTATATGTATGTCTGCACTAATATTTGCACTTATAGCTTAGTCTACAAGGACTTTGATCCGAACTACACCATAGCTGAAGTGTTTGTGGGATTGACCAGGTGATACAAGCTACAATCAAGGTGAGCCAGGATCAACATTTGTTTAACTGCATCATTTGTTTACACTGTTTAGTGGCTTCATGACTACACCAATATAGGTATGCTGCATGTTTTTCATTACTCTATAAGTACAGAGGATTATCTATTACTAGGTGTTTTATGGAGACTGCAATTGAAATTGATAAATAAAAACAGTCTACATTTGTGGTGTGCACATTTGCCACTACCCTCCTATTCACATTATGGATAGAGAAATGAAACTTGCAGAAGTCTTTCGACTAATGAAACATATCAGTAATGATAAAATAGAATTATGGAACCTCATGAAAAGTCTAGAAAAAGTGCAGACTCAAGAAACTAAATTATGGTGGGGCTGAAATTCTTTAAAAATGTACTTAGAAAAAAACATCATTCCACGTGGACTTCGCATACATAAAATACCAACGTTTACATATACACCTGAGTTCATCAATAAATGGAACCAAATATTAACAGACTGCTCCATTTACCTCATTAAACTCATTATAGAATTTGAGAGTAACAAACTTATGGAAGTACAGGAACATATCAAAACCATTAATGAACAAGTAACTATACATAAAGAAGATCCAGAGTTTGAACAATTGCAAAAGAATATAAACAGTAATATTTCCAAAATTGAAACAATTATTATGGACACAAAAAAACTTAAATATCAAAGAGATTTGGAGGACTATGAAAATGAAAAAGTATACATGTGGAAAACAGATTATCAATATAGAAAATCTAGACCTATTTTGCGGAATTATAGAAATAGGAAGGGGTCAAAGAAGGAAGTTAGTTTGTCAGATATTGATCATACGGAACCTGATACATCAGAATCGGATCATACGTCTATGGAAAGACCGGGAATAAGTACAAGAAACACGAGGAAGGAACAAAAGACGCAGAAATCTACTGACTGAATTCCACATATGGACAGACAAAAAAAGGAGAAGGTGGAAACAAAAAAAGATCGACAGGACAAACAAAAAAGAAATATCATATAATGATTAGAGATGGGCGAATTGATTCTAACGAAGTGGACTTCGTTTAGAATTTCAGGAAAACTTCGGTTCTGAACGGAGTCGAAGTTTGGGGTACTTCGCGGGAATGAAGCGTGCTTTTGATTGATAAAATAGCTGCGAGCACATGGCGTTACATGGGGCAAAGAACTCTGGGAGGAAGAAGGGCATAGCCTGCATGACATGTGCAGAGGTGAAGCCAATCAGAGACCGGCGGGTTTTCTGTGACGTCACCACACTATATAAGTCCGGACGCAACGCTCGGAGCTCATACCGCGCTCACTGTACTGAGTAGGGAAGGTGCTGCCGCGGATGCTTATGATAGCTGATACTAAAGAACTCATTTTTATCCAGCGATTTTTGGGGGGTGTCACAGCTTGTCTCAGAGACTGTGTTGCGAACGGTGCCGCAGCCCGCAACTCGGGCTGCGGGCGCCGCCATGGCTCTGCCTCTGTCCTCGCTACCGGGACGAGTGCCGCCGCTGCCCTGGTGTCGGGCGATGGGCGCACTCGTCCCCCTGCGCATCAGTCCTGTGTCTCTGCAGCCTCTTGCTAGAGCACGGGGACGCGCACGCAGGCTCTGCGAAATTTAAAGGGCCAGTGCACCGGTAATTGGCTAATTGCTGGGCACTGCTTCTATATTACCCACTCCCTGCCGGATCTTTAGTGCCTTTCATATTGAGAAAGCTTTACCAGTTGTCTAGTTCTGATCTACCGTGTACCGAACCATTTGCTTCCGTCTGCGACCACGAATCTCTGCCGCCTGCTCTGACCTCCTGCCTGTCCATGACCACGAACCATAGCCGCCTGTCCTGACCTTCTGCTTGTCCCCGACTACGAGCCTGTCTTACAATTTTGTACCACGCAACACCTCGGCTGCCTCCGCAAGCAAGCCACGCCAGGGGTAGCGACCTGGTAGACTCCCGCCGCAACAAGTCCATCCCGCTTTGCGGCGGGCTCTGGTGAAAACCGGGACCTACTTAGACTCCGCTCCCTGGCGTGGCTTACACCATCGCTTGCGTGGATCCACTGGATCCACTTCTACGTCCGGGACCGTTACAGTAAGATTAGGTCATGGATCCCGCCAAGGTACCGCTGCCCAGTGTGGCGGACCTCTCTCGCATGGTGGCCCAGCAGTCTCAACAACTGGCCCAGCAGGCGCAACAGCTGGATCAGTTGACCACTATGATGCAGCAGCTCGTTACTACCCAGCAGCAGCCTCCACCTTCTCCCGTGGCCGCGTCCGCTCCAGCGACGCCACTGACTCCGTTGGGACCCAGGCTTCGTACGTCGCTGCCTGCCAAATTTGACAGCAACCCCAAGCTCTGCAGGGGATTCCTCACCCAGTGCACCATGCACATCGAGTTAATGGGGGACAAATTCCTGTCTGAACGTTCCAAGGTCGCGTTTGTGGTCAGCCTGTTGTCCAGGAAGGCCCTGGCCTGGGCTACACCCCTCTGGGACAGGAACGATCCGGTGACTACGGACCTGCCTGCCTTCCTCACTGAATTCCACAGTGTCTTCGTGGAGCCAGCACGGGCATCATCTGCAGAAACGGCACTCTTGAACCTGCGCCAGGGCGAAACCTTGGTCGGAGATTACGCTGTACAATTTCGCACCCTGGCATCAGAGCTGTCCTGGAATAACGCCGCACTGTGTGCCACCTTTAAGAAGGGCCTTTCCAGCAAGGTTAAGGATGCCCTTGCAGCAAGAGATTTGTCATCCTCTTTAAGCAAATTAATCCACCTGGCCACCCGCATAGACGTGCGCTTCGCAGAGAGGCAAGAAGAGCTGCGCCAAGATCGTGACCTGGCGCGATCCCGCCATCTGCCACGCCTGGCTCCGGTGTTCCAGAGACCTCCACTGCCGATTCCTTTACCGTCTGGGTAGAGCCCATGCAGGTGGATCAGGCTCACATCTCTGAACAAGAGTTATCCCATCGGCGGGCAGAAAAGCTGTGCCTGTACTGCGCCAGTCCAGATCATTTTCGGAGGAGCTGTCCGCTTCGCCCCCAACGTCCGGGAAACGCCCGCACCTAGGCCATGTTGGGGAGGCATCCCTAGGTGAAAACTCTTCCTCTCCATGCCTGACTATGCAGGTGGAGATCAGGACTAACTCGGGACTTGTATTCCAGGCTCCTGCATTCCTGGACTCCGGTTCCGCCGGGAGTTTTATCCACGCCGCCCTTGTTTCCCGGTATCAGCTTCCAGTGGTTAGACTGGAGAAGCTGTTGGTGATATCCTCGGTCACAGGGGAGCTCCTTGAAGACGCCATTCAGTACAGAACCAAGCCGGTGACCCTCCACGTGGGCGTCTTGCACAAGGAGAAGATCTCCCGCTACGTGCTATCTCGATCTTCCTCAGTGATCCGGGTGGGGCTTCCGGGGCTGCAGCGCCCTGCCCCTACGCTTAATTGGAAGATTGGCGAGGTCATGCGCTGGGGTCCTGACTGCCGGAACCTCTACCTGGTGGCACCCCGCCCGATGCGCTCCGTTCCTTCCCAACCGTCCTCCAGGCCTCTGCCAGGTCTGCCCACGGAATACCGGGATTATGCGGACGTCTTCTCAGAGAAGCAGGCCGAGACCCTTCTGCCTCATTGCCCCTATGACTGCCCGATCGATTTGCTGCCGGGAACCAGTCCACCCAGGGGTAGGGTCTACCCGCTGTCGGTACCGGAGACGCAGGCCATGTCGACCTACATTCAGGAAAACCTTCAGAAGGGCTTGATACGAAAATCCTCCTCTCCGGCGGGGGCAGGATTTTTCTTTGTGCAGAAGAAAGATGGCTCCCTACAGCCCTGTATCGACTTTCGGGGCCTTAACAAAATCACTGTGAAAAATCGCTATCCCTTGCCATTGATCACTGAACTGTTTGACCGTCTTCGTGGGGCAAAGATTTTCTCCAAGTTTGACCTGCGAGGGACCTACAACCTCATCCGCATCAGAGAGGGGGACGAGTGGAAGACTGCTTTTAACACACGGGATGGTCACTTTGAGTACCTCGTCATGCCCTTCGGTCTATGCAATGCCCCAGCAGTCTTCCAAGAATTTGTAAATGATATCTTCCGGGATCTCCTCTACACGTGTGTCGTGGTCTACCTAGGCGACATTCTGGTGTTTTCTGCTGATTTGGGACTCATCGCTCCCATGTCCGCCTGGTGTTGGAGCGGCTACGTGACAACCACCTCTACGCTAAATTAGAGAAATGTCTCTTCCACCAGGTCAGCCTCCCGTTCCTTGGTTACGTCATCTCGGACCGCGGGTTACAGATGGATCCTGCCAAGTTGTCGGCCGTTTTGCAGTGGCCTCGGCCGGTGGGTCTACGAGCCATACAACGCTTCCTGGGCTTCTCGAATTACTATCGTCAGTTTATTCTGCACTATTCTACTTTAGTGGTGTCTAACATTGAAATTAACAATAAGAAAAAAAACCCTAAGCAGATCCCGCCAGAGTCCGAAAAGGCGATTGTTCAGCTAAAGGCAGCCTTCGCCTCCGCGCCCTTCCTCACCAGACCTGATACCGAGACGCCATTCTTTCTGGAGGTGGATGCCTCCTCGGTCGGGGCTGGCACAATTCTGACACAGAAGGGACCTAAAGGCAAGATGGTCACCTATGCCTTTTTCTCCAAAACCTTCTCCCCTGCGGAGAAAAATTACACCATCGGGGACCGGGAGTTGCTGGCTATCAAACTGGCCTTAGAGGAGTGGCGTTATCTTCTGGAAGGCGCACTCTATCCCATCACCATTTACTTCGACCATAAAAATCTTCAATACCTCCAATCGGCCCAACGCCTCAATCCACGTCAAGCCATGTGGTCCCTCTTCTTCTCGCGCTTCGTCTTCCAGATACATTTTTGGCCAGCAGAGAAGAACGTCAGGGCCGATGCACTCTCCCGTGTCTCCGATGTGTTGGGGGAGGAGGGCGTGCCCCAGCATATCATTTCCCCTGAACGCCTGATCTCTGCGGCTCCGGTGGATCTTCGAAAGGTGCCTCCAGGGAAGACTTATGTCCATCCTGCGCTCCTAAGGAGAATTTTGAAATGGGGACACTATACTCTAGTGGCCGGTCACCCTGGAGCATGCAAATCGTTCCTCCTAATCTCCCGTTTTTACTGGTGGCCGGAGCTTGCGAGGGACATCAAGGATTTCGTGAAGTCCTGCATTACTTGTGCTCGTAACAAGACTCCTCGACACAAACCTGCGGGTTTGCTCCAGCCTCTGCCCATCCCTAGGGCTCCTTGGACTCATGTGGCGATGAATTTCGTCACGGATCTGCCTCCCTCCTCGGGCAACACGGTCATCTGGGTGGTCGCGGACCATTTTTCGAAGATGGTGCGCTTTATCCCATTGCCAGGGCTTCCATCTGCCCCCCAGTTGGCCAGCCAATTTTTCCTCCACATCTTCCGCCTACACGGACTAACCCAGCATATTGTCTGGATCGGGGGGTCCAATTTGTGTCGAGGTTCTGGCGGGCTTTCTGCTCTCGGTTGCAGGTGAACCTTGATTTCTCTTCCGCCTACCACCCGCAGATGAACGGCCAAGTGGAGAGAATCAATCAGATCCTGGGGGGCTATTTGCAGCACTTTATCTCGGCTCAACAGGATGACTGGGCCAGCTTACTTCCTTGGGCAGAGTTTTCCTATAACTCCCTGGAGTCGGAATCCACTAGTACCTCTCCATTTTTCATCGTGTATGGCCAGCATCCCCGCCCTCCGTTACCATTGTCTTCTCTGTCTGAGGTGCTGGCAGCGGATACTTTTGCCCGGGATATGGTGTCCATTTGGAAACAGACGCGCCAGTCTCTGCAGCATGCGTCCACACACATGAAGGTCCAGGCGGACAAAAATAGGAGACCCTCCCCAGTGTTTTCTCCTGGCGACAAGGTGTGGCTATCGGCCAGATATATCCGGCGCAATATCCCCTCGTACAAATTGAGTCCCTGGTATGTAGGACCATTTGACGTACTCTGTCGCATCAACCCGGCTGCCTATAAACTCCGGCTCCCACCCACAATGCGTATTCCCAACTCCTTCCATGTCTCCTTGTTGAAACCTGTGGTCCTGAACCACTTTTTCCAGAGGATCACTCCTTCGTCTTCCGAAGCGGAGTCCACCAACATGTTCACTGTAAATGAGATCCTGGATATGAAGACCATCAGGGGAAAGCGGCATTTCCTTATCAACTGGAAGGAGTTTGGTCCTGAAGAAAGATCTTGGGAGCCGGAGGACAACATCCAGGACCATGAGTTGCTGCAGAAATTCCTCCAGGCCAGGAAGAAGGGGAGGGCTAAGGGAGGGAGGGGGTACTGTTGCGAACGGCGCCGCAACCTGCAACTTGGATGACGGGCGCACTCATCCCCCTGTGCTTCAGTACTCACCTGGCCGTGCTCCTGTGTCTCTGCAGCCTCCTGCTGCCCGGCGCGCGCGTCCCCATGCTCGCGGGCGCGCCCGCGCCAGCTCTGTGAAATTTAACGGGCCAGTGCACCGGTAATTGGCTAATTGCTGGGCACTGCCTCTATATTACCTGGGCGCTTCCGCCAACTCCCTGCCGGATCTTTAGTGCCTTGCCTATTGCAAAAGCGTTCCCAGTTGTCTATTTCTGATCTACCGTGTACCGTACATTTTGCTTCCGTCTCCTGACCACGAATCTCTGCCGCCTGCCCTGACCTTCTGCCTGTCCCCGACTACGAGCCTGTCTTCCGATTTTGTACCACGCAACACCTCGGCTGCCTCCGCAAGCAAGTCACGTCAAGGGTAGCGACCTGGTAGACTCCCGCCGCAGCAAGTCCATCCCGCTTTGCGGCGGGCTCTGGTGAAAACCGGGACCTACTTAGACTCTACTCCCTGTCGTGGCTTACACCATCACTTGCGGGGGTCCAGTGGATCCACTTCTACGTCCGGGATCGTTACAGACTGCTTCTCTTGTGTTCTAATTCTGATTTTGTAGGGTATTGGAACTGAAGTCCAGTGTGCGTCCAATGCAGCTGCATATACATTTTAATGCTATCTGCTCACAGCACATTGAATATCCAAGGGTTATCTAAGCCTGTTCCTGTTGTATTCATTTAAAGAAACAGCGTTTTTACAATCCAAATACCACTTAATTTTTGGTTGCTCATTTCTTTTGCGCAATTTACATCCAGGGGTTAATTAAGCGTTGTTCTGCTGTTGTGGTCACTAAAAGAAATGTTCTTTTTCACCGCTAAAAAAGAAATTTTGCCTGTAGCATAATTCACAACTGAAGGTTAATTACAAGTTTTTCTGTTATTCTGCAACGTAAAATACATGCCATTTTAACACGCTACAAAGCTGGTAATTTTTGGTTGCTCATTTCTTTTGCGCAATTTAGATCCAGGGGTTAATTAAGCGTTGTTCTGCTGTTGTGGTCACTAAAAGAAACGTTCTTTTTCACCGCCAAAAAATAAATTTTGCCTGTAGCATAATTCACAACCGAAGGTTAATTACAAGTTTTTCTGTTGTTGTGTACTGTAAAATACACGCCATTTTAACACGCTACAAAGCTGGTAATTTTTGGTTGCTCATTTCTTTTGCGCAATTTAGATCCAGGGGTTAATTAAGCGTTGTTCTGCTGTTGTGGTCACTAAAAGAAACTTTCTTTTTCACCGCCAAAAAGGCCATTTTGCCTGTAGCATAATTCATAACTGAAGGTTAATTAAGCCTTTTTGTGTTTTTATATTCAGTAAAATACACAGTGTTTTTGAACGGCACATACAAGCAAATTTTTCCTGGCCATTTGTGGAGCGCAATTTATATCCAAGGGTTACTCAAGCTTGTTACTGGGTTCATTTGGAGTGAAATACAGGGTGTGTATTTATCATATACAGATATCTTCATCAAACAGTGTCTGTACATTTTAGAACAAACAGTATGTCAGACAGAGAGGTGTCAGGCTCTTCAACTGCGAGTGGTAGTGGCACAAACATTCCTGGAGCAGGCCCTGGTCGCAGCACAGCAAGGGGACGTCGCAGCAGGGGTCACTCGGTGAGGCCACAACTGCCGCTGTCATTTAGCGGCCGTGTGTTGTTCAGCAACCCAAAGGTTCTTGATTGGTTGACTAGATCATCCATTTCCTCCCAGATGACATCTGACAACCCCAGCCAAGAGTCGGTGGGATCGTCAGACACAACCCTTAGTTGGCATGGCCAACCCGCCTCTTTCCCATCCGGTTCCCTCAGCCAGAGATCTACAATGTGGTCGGGGCTCAGCGCCCCTATATAGCGAGGATTAACAATTTGAGGAGGGCAGTCAGCAGCTACTTGGCTGCAAAGAAATGGGGCCATTATCCCCTGCTTCTTGCTGTAGGCGGCAAAGTTTAGATGTGGAGAGTGGCATGGGAGGTCATGTTGCGAGGGGTCAGCCTCTGCATTCCAAGACCGGTGATGAGGACAGCAGTGACGATGAAACAAAAATCGTTGATGATGTAGCCGACCGCACTTGGGAGCCGGGTGAAGCAAGGGCTTCATCATCGTCAGGAGAAGAGGGCTTCAGCTTGCACCTCAGGCAGTGGCTCAGCCAGCAAGTGGGTTGTGTGGCCATGAGTCAGCAGGGTAGCAGCAGTGTGAGGTCAGGAGCCAAGCGGCCAGGGAGCTAACGTTGGCACCAAGGCCCCGTGTCAACACATGCAGCGTCACCATCCGGTGGCCTGGGAGAAACGTGGCTCAGATGTGGTGGTCCATCCTGCCGCCGCAGCAACAGCAGCAGCAGCGCCCAATGGCACGCATGCCATTGCAGCCAGTCAAGGCTCCACCACCTCTGCAGAAGGGAGCTGTTTCTCTTTGACATCATCTCCCGGTCCAGATGCTCCTGCTCCTCCGTACTCATGGCGCCAGCAGTCGTACAGCGAGGCGATTGCAAAGAGACAACAGTATGCGTCCAACCATCCTAAGGTGCAGAAGCTGACCATGCTCCTGTCCAAGTTGTTGGTACTGCAGTCCCTCCCTTTCCAAATGGTGGACTCTGCACCGTTCAGAGAACTAATGGCTTGTGCCGAGCCGAGATGGAGAGTTCCAAGCCGTAATTTATTTTCCAAAAAGGCAGTACCAGCACTTCATAAATATGTAGAAAAGAAGGTGGGCCAGTCCTTGAGCTTATCGGTTTGTTCCAAGGTGCACGGCAGCGCGGACGTCTGGAGCTGTAACTACGGTCAGGGCCAGTACATGTCCTTTACGGCCCACTGGGTGAATGTGCTTCCTGCCCAGGCACACCAACAACTTGGACAGGAGACGCCGCTTTCTCCTCCACGTTGTCAAACTGCAGCTCCTGCGCCAATGTCCGCCTCCTCCACCACCACCACCATCTCAGCCTCCACAAGTACTGCTCCATCATACCACATGTGTAGGGCACAGCGGTGTCACGCAGTTCTACACCTGGCTTGCCTCGGCGAACGAAGTCACACAGGGAAGGAACTGCTCCGCGTCATGCAGCAAGAAATCGATGTGTGGCTTTCTCCGCGACAACTGCAAATCAGAACCATTTTGATGATCCAGGCGGACAGGAGTACTCCCCTGTGTAACTTTGATGTCACAATATAAAAAATGTTAGACCAGTATTTATATGCAGAGCTGATAGCTTCTTTTCGGGCACCAATCACAGGGTTCTCCACGCCCCACTTATACAACTGGTTAAATGATGCTGGACCCTAATAAGACTTTAAACTTTATTCATCATATTAAAAACATCCATATCCAGGCCTTTGGTCGTAATGCACAGCATAACCATTTATGGGCAATTGAATGGAGGCAAATACTCAGCGTTTTGGTGCGACATCGTGGTCATTTGGATCAGTTCAAAGCGCACATCCGTGTGCGGGTAGAAGACGCCGAAGAGTCCCGAGCAGAGATGGTGCAGGGATGGCACACCTGCACGACGCACCATTTAACTTTGATGACAGCCAGTGGCAGCTCATGCGTGACACCTGCCGTTTGTTGAGGCCATTCGAGGAGGTGATGTTATTTGTCAGTCGCCAGGACTACGGGATGACTAAAGTCATTCCACTGCTTCATGTCCTGGAACAGATGCTGAAAAATCTGTCTGGGCAGGGGACTGGAGACGTGGCAACTATATCTCGCGGCCACATGCGTCCGGTGGGGACTGAACTGGAAGAGGAGGAGGAGGAGGACATTGGAGCAGAAGCATTGTCTGGTGACATGAGTGGATTTTCTTCCCAGGTGACAAGAGAGGAGGAGCAGGAGCAGCTGGAGGAGGTAGATGGAGATGAGGAAGACGAGGCAGATGATCCGAAAGCACCGTGGCAGTATACAGTGGAGATGGAGGCAGGGAGCCCCTCGGAGCCACTTGTGCAGATGACCCGCAGCATGCTGATTTGCCTGGCTACTGACAGCCGAATAGTCAGCATCCAGCAGAGGGATGCTACCGGTCCAAAATGGGAGCCTTTTTTCCAGCTGCTGAGAGGGAGGACAAACTCAAATACTATAGGGAAATCCTCCATAGTCATTTGGCCACTGCCTATGTGCGCCATCGTCCCTCCTCTGACCGGTCTGACCGGGGGGGTTCTTCAGCGCTCACGTACTACTGCCGCGGCTGCTGGGGGACGGTGGGGGGTAGGAGCAGTACCAGCTCCATCAGCAGCAACCTAAGTCTGGAGTCACTGATGAGCAGCTTCCTTCACCCGCCTAGTGAGGAGGGCAGTCGCCAGCAGCAGAAGTTGCAGGACCTGGAGCAGACCCTGAACCAACAGGTGGTGGCCTACTTGGACAGCACTCTGCCACCCCAGTTAGAAGATCCGCCGGACTACTGGGCAGCCAAACTGGATGTGTGGCCGCAACTTGCCGAGTTTGCAGTGGAGAAGCTGTCCTGCCCGACCAGTAGTGTGGCATCAGAGCGGGTGTTCAGTGCAGCGGGGGCCATCTTTACCCCAAGGAGAACCCGCTTGTCCATGGGAAATTTGGAACGACTGACCTTTGTCAAGATGAATCAGGCGTGGATTGGCCAGGATTTCCACACACCAATGCCTTAGGTGTCAGAATACATCAGCCATGACGCCTCACCCAAACTGTGAGAAATTAGTCTGGATTCAAACTACCTGCCTCAACCACTATTCTGATGCTGCCACCCGCCTGATGCCATACATCTGCTGCCAGTTTCTCCTTCTGCCACCAACCATCTTTACAAGGGACTGGTATTGCCACCCACCTTCACACTCTGTCATTGTGCCACTCTATGACCTCATGTTGCTGCTGCTGCTGCCGTGCCCTCCACACTGTGTCATTGTGCCACTCTGTGGCCTACTACTGTTTTTGTCACCTCCAGAATGTCATTGTGCCACTGTCTGACCTCATGCTGCTACTGTGGCTGCTGCCGTGCCCTCCACTCGGTGTCATTGTGACACTCTTTGGCCTACTCCTCTTTTTGCCTCCTCCAGAATGTCATTGTTATCTGTCATTGTGCCACTCTATGACCTCATGCTGCTGCTGCTGTGACTGCTGCCGTGCCCTCCACACTGTGTCATTGTGCCACTTTGTGGCCTACTCCTGTTTTTGACACCTCCAGAATGTCATTGTGCCACTGTCTGAACTCATGCTGCTGCTGTGGCTGCAGCCGTGCCCTCCACTCGGTGTCATTGTGCCACTCTTTGGCCTGCTCCTCTTTTTGCCACCTCCAGAATGTGATTGTGCCACTGCCTGACCTCATGCTGCTGCTGTGGCTGCTGCCGTGAACTCCACACTCTGTCATTGTGCCACTGGCTGACCTCATGCTGCTGCTGTGGCTGCTGCCGTGACCTCCACACTCTGTCCTTGTGCCACTGTGTGACCTCATGCTGCTGCTGTGGCTGATGCCGTGACCTACACACTCTGTCATTGTGCCACTGTCTGACTTCATGCTGCTGCTGCCGTTACCTCCCCCCTGTGTAATTGTGCCACTCTGTGGCCTACTACTCTTTTGCCACCTCCAGAATATCATTGTGCCACTGCCTGACCTCATGCTGCTGCTGTGGCTGCTGCCGTGACCTCCACACTCTGTCATTGTGCCACTGTCTGACCTCATGCTGCTGCTGTGGCTGCTGCCGTGACCTCCACACTCTGTCATTGTGCTACTGTCTGACCACATGCTGCTGCCGTCACTTCCACTCTCTGTCAGTGTGCCACTCTGTGGCCTATTACCTGTTTTGCCACCTCCAGAATGTCATTGTGCCACTGTCTGACCTCATGCTGCTGCTGTGGCTGCTGCCATAACCTACACACTGTGTCATTGTGCCATTCTGTGGCCTACTCCTGTTTTTGCCACCTCCAGAATGTCATTGTGCCACTCTCTGACCTCATGCTGCTGTGGCTGCTGACGTCACCTCCACACTCTGTCACTGATGTTGCCACCTGAGCCCTCAGCTTGTTTTTTTCCAGCTGTCGCTGCCATGACTTTCTCAGGCTACATTCCCGCTTCAGTTTTTTTGGTCAGTTTTGCCCTCTTAAGTGCCCAGGGAATTTTAGAGTGAAGCGATTCTAAGAGCGGCAGCAGTCATATGCGTGTCATACTAAAACACAACATTGTATGAAGACCAAACCAAGATCCCTCTGCATATTTAAGCATGGCACAACGTTCTACAGCACCCTGGAGGCTCTGTGCAGCCTGGAAATAGCTGTTTTTTAACACGATTCGTCCCGAAGTAATTCGGACCGAAACGAATTTTGTCGGGAAATTCGGCGAAGTCACCGAATCGAATTTTTGAGAACTTCGCCCATCTCTAATAATGATCAAGGTAGTGTAGCTTGTCTGAAACCTTTCATATTATCAGAGGCAAAACATGCTATTTTACAGAAAGGTCTTAATTTTGCACCCACTCGGGATTTCCAACCATTTGATACTTTATTAGACCTTAATAAATTTGTGAGATCTTTAACCGTTAAAAAGCATTTTGAAGATACCAATGTGGATATGGAAAATTGTAACATAGATTATGGTTATGAGTATGTAGCAAAGAATGAATATGATACTATGTTATTTCAGGAACAACGTACATTATTTTTATTAAAAGAACTACAAGATGATAATGAGGAACATATGGTACAAGGTGATAATATCACTTTGGATTATTCGAATCCTACTTTCTATCTCATTAAATCTCGTGTTAACCCAATGGATGCCTTTTAGATGACAATGGAACGAGATTTAAAAGAGTTAATAGAAAAGAATGGTAAAAAAAAAGAAATATATAAAAAATTTAACATCAGTAGACAAGAGAAATTAGCATTAAAAGAACTCATGGAGAACAAAAAGCTTGTCATCAGAAAGGCAGACAAAGGGGGCATATTAAATGATGTAGGTACTTATCGCAAATTGAAAAAAGACCCTACCACTGCTATCCATGATGGATTAATAAAGTTATTAGATGAAGGAGTTAAGTTGGGAGCACTTAGTGACAAACAAAGAAAAATCTTAGAAATAATAAAAAAAATGCTCAAATCCCCATTTTTTATGGGGTTCCAAAACTACATAAAGATAAATTCCCTCCTAAACTAAGACCCATCATATCTAGCAGATATAGTTTACTGGAAAATCTAAGTAATTTTGTTGATAAGTATTTGCAACCACTAGTACAATCTGCTCCTGGGTATCTGAAGGATAGTACTACTGTCCTTCAGACTTTCCAAAATTTTACATGGTCTTCTAATTTCACCTGGCTAAGTCTAGATGTGAAAAGTCTATATTCGAACATACCACAACATATGGTTTTACCTGCTATACAGTACCATTTGGATAAGTTTAGCCAATATGATGAAGGTTTGAATTGTTCCTATTGGAAAGTATTGAATTCCTTCTTAAGAACAATTATTTTAGATTCAATGAAACTTTTTTCTTACAACAGATTGGAGTGCCTATGGGTGCGACGGCTTCACCGTCTATAGCTAAGCTATATATGTCGTGGTCGGAACACCACTTTAACTTTGATGCAGCTAATCCCTTTGGTCATTGCATACTCTGGTATGGGCACTATATTGATGACCTCTTATTTGTTTGGGGTCATGATGTGGCGTCCATACCGGAGTTTGTACAGTATCTTAACTGCAATGACTGTATCCTCAAATTTACCTACCAATTCGATAAGCACAAGATTTCATTCCTAGACATTTTACTAGAGAGTAATATCAGGGAATCTAGAGTCATCACTACTCTGTACCGTAAGACTGTTAGTAGCAACACTATATTGAGGGCAGATAGTTGTCACTCTCAACATACCATAAATGCTATCCCACTTGGGGAGTTTATTAGAGCTAGAAGAGCATGCACTAAAGATCATAACTTGGAAAAGGAACAGTCTAACATTATTGATTGGCTCAAAAGTAGGGGTTACACTGATATACATATTAATAAAGCTTTGAATAAAATTAGAAATAAAAAACAAGGGGATTATCTATACATAAATGAGAACAAAAAGAAAGAAGAAAAGACATATAATCGAAAAAATCATCAGAGCCCATTGATTTTCTCAACACCATACAATGTAAATTTTAAACAAATCAAAATTATTTTTTTCAGAAATTTAAATATCTTAAGGCAGGATGCACAATTGGCTAAAATCATAGATAGAGGTGTATGGCGTGTACCAAAAAGAAATAAGACTATGGGGAGTGAAGTATCACCAAGTGACTTTCAAAGCAAGCTCATTAGAGATAAAAAAAAATATGGCTAGCAAAAAAGGGGTTTTTCTTCTGTGGAGGGAGTTGGTGTAATATCTGTCAATTCACAATAAAAAGAAAAAAGTTTAAAAAGAAATATGATGCTGATAAGGAATATAGTATATGTAGTTTTATGAATTGTGATACTGACCACATGATATATGGTATATACTGCAATATTTGGGATAAATTATATATAGGTAGCAATATACACAAATTTAAAATTCGCATAGCTGAGCACCTTAATAATATTAGAAAAGGCCAAATTACATCTGGTACAGTCAAACATTTTATAGATGAACATAAAGGGTTAACTAATAGTTTTAGTTGTTTTGGTGTTGAAAAAATAGATCGTCCGAGAAGAGGAGGGGACTGGCAACAACAAGTGCGCTGAAGAGAAGCATACTGGATATTAGAGCTCCAGACAAGAGCACCAGAGGGACTTAACCTCCGGAATGATTTGGCATATATCTATATCTAAAATTTTAATGTGCACTTATATGTTAATGCACACCTACATATTGTAGACTAAGCTATAATATAAATATCAGTGCAAATATTAGTGCAGACATACATATAGTATATGGTAAATTTGGCTGTTATGTTTTATTGACGGATATTTGTTTAAAGTATTTTAATGCTTCACATGAAGGGTTAAAGGATATGATGTCATTACCTACGTATATAGGACTACCCTATTTAATGGACATTCAGTATCCTGCAATCTAACCGTGAACAAGGGCAGGTACTGTGCCCGAAACATGTTGGTTTTTCTGCCATAATGTTATCCTCTGTACTTGTTACAATCAAATAAAGATTACTTTGTTTCTACTATGGATGGATCCCCTACAATTTCTTTAATTAAATGTATGTAAACTTTAAACTTTGCAGAAAGTAATATAAATGCCTTAAAAAATTATCTCTCATTATTCTGGCCTTTGGCAAATATAAATAATTTTAGCAATCCTAATTGACCTAAAATGGGTAAGGTTTATTCTGATATGTTAGATATTAGTATAGCCCTACCTGGTGTTTCTTTTTAATAGAAATGCTGAAGATTTTCCATCCAGAATTAACATTCCCTTAATGAGTTGGACAAAGTAAAGATACTGAAAATAAACCACAAGTGGTGCTATTTTAATGATATATGAAATATCTGATAACATGACCATTTGTTTAGTAAGCAAAAATTATAAAGTAAAAATTAAAAAAAATCATAAGTTTAGCTGGAACCAGATTAAAAATTTGTAGAGAAATTGAAATGTGTATACAATGAAAAAAGTAGCACATTTTCAGATTTCCTAGATAAATTGTTAATTTAGGTATCTGTATTTTTGGTATTCTTGTTGTGTTTCATCTGTGACATGAAATGAGCACCTTAGTAAGTTAATTGTGCTGTATGTAGCATTCTGGATTCCATCTGTGACAAAGGTGTAGCACATTGCACTCTCCAAAACATTGCGTAATTATGTGTATGGTGTGGTCGAAGCAATACATAGGAAATAAGTTTGTTATAGATTCACGTCTTTAAAAGAATATGTATGTTTCAGGTATATTTGGACAGAGAAGCTCATAGGGTGTATATTACTTATCCTATGTAAAAGGGTTATGTGTTATTTTATCACAATTCTATTTATGTTTGTTATTGAAATGATTGGTGGTTGTCAAATTGCAGTTGCACACTACAGGCTATGACTGGCGCACCCCGTAATGCACGTATGGTAGGGGCTTGCTTGCACCATCATGTGAGTCCAGAATTATTACAGACACTAAATACGAGATGCAACTTCTGCTCCCTAATCCATGACTACATCATCAAAAGAATTTTGGATAATCCTCAGCACATCACATCTCCGAGCCAGCACTTTTTTTCTTTATTGGGTATATGCTGAGGATCTTATTATTATCCAAAATTATTTTGAATATATACAAAAGTACACAAGAATTTTATATAAATTCTAAAAAAAATAATTTTATTTAAATAAAATGTTGGAAGTACTAATGGATGTGGGCACAATAGCAATGCAAGTAGCAAATGAAAAATGAAATAGGTGCATTTCTAGTATTAATAAACCATGATTAGTGCTTACAAAATAAGAAAAAGTGCAAATACATCAGATAGCAGCCAATACAATGGTAAATTCATACACTTCATCAGCAAATGATATAAATAGCATAAATACAATAGATACATAAATAAAGTACAAGTGCAATAAATAATTCATTTACATTACGAGTTACCCACAGCCACTCCTGACGCTCATTTTGCCTTAAGGCTTCATCTGGGGATCTAATCCATAACTATGCAAGGGGAACCATATATGACCCAGGGATGGGAGTTTGCACAAGAAAATTATGTGAGGCCACTCAGGCCAGAACAGACTTCTGGAGTGTTACAACCAGAGAGTGAGTGGTGACAAGGGAAAACTAAAGTGTAGAGTGTCTCAACTGCTGTTCAAAAGAAATGACAGCTGTTTTCACTGCATTCACAATGTTTCAGATGTTTATTTTTAATGTTTTTCCATAAAATATATTCCAAGTTAATATTGAAGAAGTGGTGTATATAGTTATTTTGGGTGTAGCATGAAGTGTCATACAATGTTTATGTCACGGTCGGAGATAGTGGATCCTCTGGACTACCGCAAGCGATGGCTTAAGCCACCCCAGGGAATGAAATCTAAGTATGTCCCGGTTTTCACCAGAGCCTGCCGCAAAGCGGGATGGACTTGCTGCGGCGGGAGTCTATCAGGCTGCTACCCCTGACGTGACTTGCTTGCGGAGGCAGCCGAGGTGTAGCGTGGTACAAAATCATCAGGAAGGCTCGCAGTTGGGGACAGGCAGAAGGTCAGGACAGGCGGCTATGGTTCATAGACGTGGACAGGCAGAAGGTCAGGGCAGACGGCAAGATTTGTGGTCGAGGAACGGAAGCAAACGGTACGGTACACGGTAATCAGAACAAGGCTAGGAACGCTTTCTCTATAGGTTATTGGCACTAAAGATCCGGCACAAGACTTAGGAAGGGTCAGGCTTAAATAAGGGCAACGACCGGCAATACCCAATTACCGGTGCGCTGGCCCTTTAAATTTCACCGAGCCGACGCACGCGCGTCCTAGGGAGCCGGGACGCGCGCGCCGGGAGACTGGAGCTGCAGCAGGAGCGCGGCCGGGTAAGTAGGCAGGGACCCGGCTGGCGGGGTGAGCATGCCCGCTGCCCGACATGCGGGCAGCGGTGCCGCTCCTGCATGGACCACGGGTGTGCCTGTGACCCGGGACGGGGTTCACTGGCCCACCCGTGACAGTACCCCCCCTTCGGCCTCCCCCTCTTTCTGGCCTGAAGGAACTTCTGAATGATGTTACGGTCCAGAATATTGTCCTCTGGCTCCCAGGACCTCTCTTCAGGCCAGAACTCCTTCCAGTCAATGAGAAAAAACCGCTTCCCTCTGACCGTCTTCATATCTAGAATCTCCTTTACGGTAAAGACATTGGTGGCATCGGCCTCATGTGTGGGAGGAGCGATTTAGGATGACTGATTTTAGAAGAGAGACATGGGAGGAGTTCGGGACCCGCATAGTGGGAGGAAGGCAGAGCTTGTATGCCACTGGATTTATGCGCTTAAGCACCTCGAATGGGCCCAGGAACCGGGGACCCAGTTTATAGCTGGGAACCTTGAAACGGATATATTTAGCCGACAACCACACCTTGTCACCAGGAGAGAAGATTGACGGGGGGTCTTCGCTTTTTGTCAGCTTGTGCCTTGGTACGAGTGGAAGCCTGGAGTAGATAATGGTGCGTCTGCTTCCAGATAGCTGTCAAGTCCTGGACCAGCTCCTCCACGGCAGGGACCTCAGAGGGTACAGAAAGGGGGAGGGGTGGGCGGGGATGTCGCCCGTAGACAATGAAGAAAGGAGCAGCTCCAGCGGACTCCGAGTCCAAGGAGTTATAGGAAAACTCAGCCCAGGGCAACAATCTAGACCAATCATCCTGGCGCGCAGAGAAAGTGTCGCAGGTAGCAGCCTAGGGTCTGGTTAACTCTCTTCACTTGAGCATTAGACTGGGGGTGATAGGCTGAAGAAAAGTCTAGTTTCACTTATAGCTGGTTAAAGAGCGAGCGCCAGAATCTGGAGACAAATTGGACACCCTGGTCCGACACTATGTGCCGTGGAAGCCCATGCAGCCAGAAAATATGTAGAAAAATAGACTGGCAAGGTGAGGGGCTGAGGGTATGCCCGGCAGAGGAATAAAGTGAGACATTTTAGAAAACCGGTCTGTAACCACCCAGATCACGATGTTACCTCAGGAAGGAGGGAGATCCGTGATAAAATCCATGGCCACATGGGTCCAAAGACAGCTGGGTATCGGCTGTGGTAGGAGCAGACCTGCCGGCTTGAGACGAGGAAACTTGTTCCGGGCACAGGAAGCGCAGGACTCCACGAGCTCAAGAACATCCTGGACTAGACCCGGCCACCAGTAAAATCGAGAGATGAGGGAGCAAGACCTCTGCACTCCTGGGTGCCCCGCAATACAGGAGCAATGACCCCACGACAGTATCTTCTTCCGAAGAGCTGGACGAACGTATGTCTTGCCGGGAGGAACACGTTGTAGGTCTACAGGCGTGGCCGAGATGAGCCGTTCTGGAGGGATAATGTGCTGTGGAGTGGGTTCATCCCCAGTCACATCCGAAACACGGGAGAGAGCGTTGGCCTTGACATTTTGTTCCGCAGGGCGAAAATGAATGAGAAAATTAAATTGGGAGAAGAAGAGGGACCAACGAACCTGGTGTGAATTTAAGCGTTGAGCTGTTTGGAGATATAGCAGGTTTTTATGGTCGGTATAGATGTTGACTGGGTGACAAGCTCCCTCCAAGAGATACCGCCATTCCTCCAGGGCCAGCTTGATGGCCAGTAACTCCTGGTCGCCGTTTGAGTAATTCCGTTCTGCAGAGGAAAAACATTTAGAGAAAAAAACGCAAGTGAGGGTCTTGCCTTTGGGCCCTTTCTGGGAGAGTACAGCCCCAGCCCCCACTGAGGAGGCATCGACCTCGAGGAAAAACGGTTTCTCTGTATCTGTCCGGGAGAGCTCAGGCACAGAGGCGAAGGCAGACTTTAACTTGGTGAAGGCTTCTTCTGCCGCCGGTGACCAGAACTTAGGGTTTACGTTCTTCTTGGTCAATGCCACTATGGGAGATACCAGCAAGGAGAAATGTAGTATAAATTGCCTGTAACAGTTGGCGAACCCCAGGAATCTCTGTATGGCTCGGAGACCCACGGGACGTGGCCACTGTAGGAAGGCAGACAACTTAGCGACGTCCATCTGCAGGCCCCTGTCGAAAATGATGTAGCCGAGGAATGGTAGGCTCTGCTGATGAAACAGACACTTCTTGAGCTTGGCATAGAGGCGGTTGGCCCTTAGATGTCTGAGGACCCGTCGTACATGAACTTGATGGGACTCAAGGTCGCAGGAGAACACCAGAATATCATCCAGGTAGACGACCACGCACGTGTTCAAGAGGTCCCAGAATATGTCGTTGACAAATTCTTGGAAGACGGCTGGGGCATTGCAGAGTCCAAAGGGCATGACCAGGTACTCGAAGTGCCCATCGCGAGTGTTGAAGGCGGTCTTCCATTCATCACCTTCACGTATCCATATGAGGTTATAAGCCCCTGGCAGGTCCTATTTAGTAAATATCTTGGCACCTCATAGCCGGTCAAAAAGCTCCGTGATCAGGGGCAGAGGATAGCGGTTCTTAGCCGTGATCTTGTTGAGCCCTTGATAGTCTATGCAAGGATGTAGGGTACCATCATTCTTAGCCACAAAAATGAACCTGGCCCTAGCTGGAGAGGAGGACTTGCGTATGAACCCCTTCTGGAGATTCTCCTTGATATAGGTAGACATAGCCAAGGTCTCAGGTACCGACAGAGGGTAAACCCTGCCCCGTGGAGGAGACGTCCCGGGCAGAAGATCAATAGGACAGTCATATGGGCGATGGGGCGGCAATGTCTCAGCTTGCTTCTCGGAGAAGACGTCTGCAAAAGCTTGATACGGTGCGGGAAGGCCCGCCAGAGGCTTAGACGGTACTGGAGAAGCGGTAAGCACCGGGCGAGGTGCCACCAAACAGCGAGACTGACACTCCGAACCCCAACTCAAGACTTCGCCCGTCTGCCAGTTGAGCACGGGAGCATGGCGCTGCAACCACGGGAGACCCAGGAGAATGGACGAGGAAGAACGGGGTAGCACGTAAAACGCAAGTCTCTCCTTGTGCAGGACCCCTACTTGTAGGACCAGAGGCTCAGTGCGGAACCGAATTGGATCCCTGAGAATCTCTCCACTGACAGAGGAGATGAGTAGGGGCTTCTCCAGGTGGATCACGGGGAGATTATGCTGGGACACCAGGGCAGCATCCAAGAAATTTCCAGCCGACCCAGAGTCCAGGAAAGCAGCAACGCAAAACTGGGAACCTGACCCAGTGCCGACAATCACGGGCATAGTCAGAGAGTCCTTGCTCTCACCTAGGGACGCCTCTCCCTCGTACCCTAGGTGCGCCCCTTTCCCGGACGCTGAGGATGCAGTGGGCAGGATCTGTGGAAATGGTCTGAACTGCCACAGTACAGACAAAGATTCTCCTCACGTCTTCTGGTTAACTCTGGTGCAGACAAGTGGGCTCTATCTACTTCCATGGCCTTCTCGGCAGCAGGCAGAGAGAGCAACTGTGGCGGCCTTTGGAATACTGGAGCAAGACGAGGGAGACGACGGGGTCTAGTCTGTTCTCATTGTTGCCGGAGCTCTTCCTGGCGTTCCGAGAAACGGATGTCAATCCGAGTGGCCAGGGAGATAAGGTCACTCAATGAAGACGGGAGGTCCCGGGCGGACAGGGCATCCTTGATGCAGCTGGAGAGGCCCTTCTTTAAGGTGGCGGTCAACGCTGCTTCATTCCACGATAATTTGAAAGCCAAAGTGCGGAAACGCACTGCATAATCGCCTACAGATGAGTCCCCTTGGAGCAGGTTTAGCAAGGTGGTCTCGGCAGAAGAAGCCCAGGCAGGTTCCTCGAAAACACTCCTGAACTAGGTGAGGAATGTAGCAAGGTTGGCCGTGATCGGGTTGTCCCTGTCTCAGAGGGGGGTAGCCCAGGCCAGGGCTTTCCCGGAAAGAAGACTGAGCATGAATGCCACCTTTGACTGTTCAGTAGGGAATTGGTTGCCCATTAATTCGTTATGCAGGGAGCATTGAGTGATAAAGCCCCTGTAAGCCTTGGAGTCCCCAGCGAACTTGGACGGCATAGACAACCGGAGCCTAGGACCAGCGTTCGGAGCAGGAACCGAAGGAGCAGCGGGAGCCACGGGAGCGGGTTGCTGCTGCTGAGCGGCCAGGAACTGCTGCATCATGGCAAATAGGTGGCTGAGTTGCTGGGCTTGCTGAGCAATCTGTTGCGACTGCTGAGCCACGATGGTGGTGAGGTCAGCATCAGGTGGCAGAGTCACCTTGGCGTGATCCATGGCCGATCTTACTGTCACGGTCAGAGATAGTGGATCCTCTGGACCACCGAAAGCGATGGCGTAAGCCACGCCAGGGAGCGGAATCTAAGTAGGTCCCGGTTTTCACCAGAGCCCGCTGCAAAGCGGGATGGACTTGCTGTGGCGGGAGTCTACCAGGTCGCTACCCCTGTCGTGACTTGCTTGCGGAGGCAGCCGAGGTGTAGTGTGGTACAAAATCACCAGGCAGGTTCGTAGTCGGGGACAGGCAGAAGGTCAGGACAGGCGGCTATGGTTCGTAGACGTGGACAGGCAGAAGGTCAAGGCATGCGGCAAGATTCGTGGTCGATTAACGGAAGCTAACGGTTCTGTTCACAGTAATCAGAACAGGGCTAGGAATGCTTTCTCTGTAGGCTATTGGCACTAAAGATCCGACACAAGACTCAGGAAGGGGCAGGCTTAAATAAGGGCAGCGACCAGCAATACCCAATTACCAGTGCGCTGGCCTTTTAAATTTCACAGAGCCGGTGCGCGCGCGCCCTAGGGAGAGGGGACGCATGCGCCGGGAGACTGGAGCTGCTGCAGGAGCGCGGCCGGGTATGTAGGCAGGGACCCGGTCGGCGGGGTGAGCGTGCCCGCTGCCTGGCAGCGGTGCCGCTCGTGCAGGGACCACGGGTGTGCCTGCGACCCGGGACGGGGTTCGCAGGTCCACCCGTGACAGTTTATTTGTCCAAGCCTAAAAGTAGGGGATAAAGGTCCAACCATTGGGACACCTAGAGATCCAAGGAGCTGTATACAATTGGACATTTGGCCACACAAAATATCTGCACTCATCTCTTACTATCACCAACACAACCAATTATACAATGTTCTCGAATGACATCTTGATCCAAAACCTTACTAGAACAAAGCTCAATGGAATTTATATACACAGAACCCAAATGAGGTTTAAAGTAGACTTGCTTAACCCCTTACCACCATAGCCAGTTTTGATTACCCAGAGAGAACCCCATTTGTGAAACCTGACATTTGTCACTTTATGTGCGAATAACATTTTTACCTATCCGTTGGGTTCAGAGACTGTTTTCTTGTGACACATTGGGACAGATTTATCAAGGCAGTTGCGGCAGAATTCTGGCTCAATTTGCGCCAAAAACAAGCTTTTCGCCACATTTACTATGTGTTTTAGACAGTTTCAGGCGCTTCTGCGCCATGTCCAACAAAGGGGGCGTGGCTTCGTAAAAGTGGAGGGGATTCGCGGCACGGGGGCGGGGCTTAAATGCAACAAAAAATGCGCCAGGATGTGCGACCAAATTCTTGCGGAAAAGAAAGCCAACTTAAAGATGGTACAAACTGAAACTAGACAGTTCTAACCTGTGCCAGATTTATCAACACTATGATAAATTTGGGGCATTTTAAGACTGTCTAGTCTAAGTTTACACTGTCTAAAAGTAAGACACTTTTGATAAATGTGCCCCATTGTGCTTTAGAGTAGTAAGAAAAAAAATTTGTGGTTCATACAATCCTTGTTTATTTGTAGAAAATATCAAAACATTGTGAAAATGTTGAAAAATTGGCCATTTTCAAAATTCAAGAATTTCTGCATCCAAGACAGATAATTATTCCACACAAAATAATTTACAACTGGCATCTACTATATGAATAATGTAGGTTGGCATAATGTTTTAATGTCTTTTAAAAAATTTTCTGACACTAGGGGGCTTAGAAATTTAGTAGTAATTTTTCACATTTTCAAGAAAATTTGCAACATTGATTTTTTTTTTAGGGACCAGTCCATTTCTGAAGTTCTGATGTGGCTTTGAGGGTCCTGTATGTTAGACACTCACATAAATGCCTTCATTTAAAAAGCTAAATCCCCTTACAGTATTCAAAACATCATTTAGGAAGTTTATTAACCCATTGGGTATTTCATAGAAATTAAAACAAATGCAGATGAAATTTCAAATTTTGACTTTTTTTGCAGATTTTAAATTTTTATCCATTATTCACTGGAACACAGTAGATGTGACCAGGGAAATGCAACTCCACATCGATTCCCCCAATTCTACCATTTTTAGAGATATCCCATATGTGACCCTAGTGTGCTACTTGACTCAACCACAAGCCCTAGAATAGGAGGAGAACCTACTAGACTATGGGGTCTCAATTTCATTACGATTATCTGTTGGCGCCATTACAGGTTTGTCGACACTCTAAGGTGCTAAAACTTAATAAACATTCCTAAGAAGACCCCGTATTGGAAACTATAGCCTTTAAGGAATATTTCCAAGGGTGTAGTGGGTATATCGACCCCACAGGTGTGTCACAAATTTTTTTAGTGTGAATAAAAAAAATTCCAAAAATCTGCAATTTTGGCTGAAAATGTTTCATTTCTACAAGGAATCAAGGGAAAAAGTATTCCAAAATTTGTTTCAAGTACGTCAATACCCTATATGTGGGTGTAGACAAGCGAGGGAGCATAGTACCAGTACAGATGAAAAATTCCATATGTTACCCAATCTTGGATTCAACACCCCTCAGTGATCTCATCTAGGGGTGTATTGTGCATTTTGGGCACACAGGTGTTCCATAGATTTTTTTTAGCATTGGGCCATGAAAATGGAGGGGGGATTTGAATGCAGATCTATCATTGTTTTTAGGCTTTATTTTTATAGGTTTCACCATGAGCTATTAATGACAGGACAACTTTACTATGCAGGTTAGTACAATTGTAATAATTGAAATTTTATATCGTTATTTATATTTTATTAATTTTCCACAATAGAAATGTTATAAAAAAAATTGCATTTTTATGTCACCATGGTCTGATAGCCATATCTTTTCTTATTTTTCTGTATATGAAGCTGATTAAGGGGCTGTTTTTTGCGGGATGAGTTGCCGTTTGTATTGGTAGCATATGACAGTTCATATGACGCTTTGATCACTTTTTTATCAAGGTTTTTGTGAGGTGTTTTGAACATAATACAGCAATCCCAGTAGTGTTTTTTTTATTTTTTTACAGCAGTCACTATGTGGTATAAATGAAATGCTAGCTTTACTCAGCAGGTCGATAGGATTACAGCGACACCCAATTTGTATTTTTTTTATGTTTAACTGCTTTTACACAATAAAAACACATTTATTTGAAAAGAAAATTACGTTTTTGAATCACCATAGTTTGGAAGTCATAAATTTTTTATTTTGCTGTGTATGGAACTGTGTATGGGCTTGTTTTTTGCGGGATGAGTTGATATTTTTATTGGTATCATTGTTGGTGGGACAAGACCTACAGTTTTACTCTGCGGGTCAATGCGATTATGGCACTACTCAATTAATATAGTTTTTTTTATGTTGAAGCGCTTTAAAAAGAAGTGTTTTATTATGTAAAGCAATATTTATGCATTGCTACGTTCTGATAGCCATAGATTTTTATTTCATTTTTTGTGCTGGGATACGAAGAAAAATTGCAATTCTGTAACTGTTTTTTTGGGGGGGTTTATGCTGTTCAACATGTGGGTTAAATAATGTGACAGATTTATAGGGTAGATTGATACCAAATATCCCTACTTTATTTATTGATGTTTGTAAAGGGGAAAAAGGTAGTGTACGTGTTTTTATTTTATTTTTTGTGTTTTACTTTTTTACTGTTTTTTTTTACTTGTAATAGTGATCTTCAGATTACTGCTGTGTACTGATCTTCATGGCAACTGTCAATCACTATGCTCTCTTCATCTGCCTTTCCCTTAGCTGCTGTGATTGATTGTGGCAACTGAGAGGTTAATCGCCTGTGACTGGATGCAACATGAGGCTAGCTATAATATACAGCTGGTCCTATGCTGCGATTGTGCAAGCTCCACTTGTGAGCTTGCACAATCTTCATGATGTACCTATATGTCAATTTGCGGGAACCCCTTTCCCACCATGATGTATGGTTATGGAAAAGGTTGGTAATGGGTTAAAGGGTTTTCTTACTACGGAGATTAGCTTTCAAAATAAACAGACTGTTAATTTAAGACTTTTTTTTAAAAGATATTGGTTTGTTGATTTTACTTTAGCCATGTGATAAGAGACATTTTATGTGCTCTTGAGTGCACAGAGGTTTCTGTGGTTACCTGTATACCAGACTGTAACTCTGTTATCTGATTAGATGAGAGAGCAGAGAGAATGGATTGACATCATCCCATGGATGGACAGTTCAGTCTAGAGAAAGCGAATTATCTTTAACAAGATTAGCTTCTGTGTACAGATAAGCCATTGTAGTCAGTCCTCACGGCACCTGTAGCTTTTGTGTAATGAAGATTAGTTCTCCTGTACTTGCCATGGTAAAAGCGCAGCTACAGACTGAATATGCTAATCACTTCTATAGAACCACACACAGCTTGAAGAGACAGAGTAAGTGTAAACTGATTGTGATTCAATGAAACAGCCTTGTTAGAAACCCTTTTAGGGTTAAGATATAAAAATACATATACAGTACAATAAAAAAATACTAACTATTAATTAGGTTCTATAAATACATACATTTATTTTTTAAAAAGCATTAGGAACTTCACACAGAATGACATTGCTTCACCACTGCCAGGCTGATTTTCTCCTTTTTGCCATTAGCACAGTACCAGGCTAGCCTGTGCTGAGCCATATATCCGACAATCTTGTTGCTTGGTATAACCTTTCCAAACTCTTTTCATGTACAATACATACCTTTGGAAACATGATGTTACAAAAGAAGCTTCTTGTTGCATCTTCTTGCACCATCCTGTTTGACATTCATTTTTAATAAATCTTGCAATTTACAAACATAAAACATAAATATGTTTTTAAATGGATACAATCAAATAAATCAGATCTGTAGAAATATTTTTGTTCTTTAAAAGCTCCTATTGTTTCCTGTAAAAATAAAAAGTTTTTTTGTTCTTTAAATAATAAAAAAACAAGACATTTCAACATAATGCAAAAATGTTGGTCAGTTTTGTTACATACTTTCAATGCATTTTCTGTAGGCTTCAAGCAGTTTGACATCAGCTGTTTGCTAACAAGAAGCTCAGCAGTTCTGTGTGTCTCCACACATGGAGAGTTGAGCTCGGTATTGAGCTCAGGAGATAAGGTGATCAAAAAGTTTTTTTTTGTTTTTTTTGTTTTGAAGGACAGCTTTTGAAACACCCCCTTTTGGTTCTCCCTTTGATGGCTTTAAACATGAGGACAAAACACAAGGCATGCACTAAAACAGAGGATGGGAGGGAGATAGACTAAGTACAATACAGTAGTTTTGCAAAACAAAGGAAAACGATTTTCAAACAGAAAATGCTGCTTCTCATGATGGAGGGATATATACATTACAGAAAAACATCACATGGCAATGAAAGAAGACTCAGGCAAGCTATTTGAGAATTTTGTTTTTGATGGATAACCTCTTTAAAACCCAAAATAAAGTCTGGACAAAGTTATAGGTTATAGTATAATAATAATCAGAGCTACCACTGCCAATCTGGAAAATATACCATAACAACATGTTAAAAAAGCAAAATCATAGGCTTACCACAGATTTACCAGTAGAGGGAAAAGGACACAGTAAAAAAAGGTCCTAAGCCAAGCCCAAGCAGTTAGGCAGAAAAAGAAGAGTCTGTGGTAGTTTCCAAAATTAAAAAGAATAAAGCTAAATAAATAAATGAAGAAGAAAATTCTGACCCATTAGTCCTTACACTTAGCATATATTCCTTAGTTGTGCTTTTGATGTATAAAGACTATGGGCGACATGTCCCAATACGCAAGTGCTGTTTTTTGGTCTATTTTGCGCCAAAAACACCTTTGATGCCATATTCTCGATGTAAATGAACTGTTGCACACCAAAACCAGGCGCATTGTACTGCGCCTAAAATAGATTAGCAATGATACGCTGTGTGTCTCCATAACGCAATGCGCTTTTTACATACACTGGTAATGATACGTTTTACACTTCTGCTACGCAATGTGCCATGATAGGCATATTACATACACTAGTCATGATACGCAATGTGCCGCGATTTGCGTAATGCACCTTTTTAGGTGCAATGTGCCTAAAAAGGCAAATTAAGTTTACTATGCAAGGTATACCAGATGCCAGATTTTTTAGAGGATTGTACTTTCAGGCGCACTGTACACTGATTTAATGCACCTAAAAACTGCCGTGGCGCAGCCAATTTTCGGACATGTTGCCTCAAGTTTTATTCTTTTTGAAGTAGACAACAGATTTTTTCTTTTTCTGCATAACATGTGAACAAACAAAAAAAAAAAAAAAAAACCTGGGCAAAGCCGGTACACTGTGTGGTCTCTAAATCCAGGTCTTAATGATTTTGAAAAATTGGTCTTTTGGGAGGAAGGTGTACAAAATATTGCTGCTACGGTGTACCTCTCCAATGACATCAGCTTTATCAGTCACGTGATGCTGCAGCCAGTCTTTGACCACAGCGGTCAGTGACTGGCTGCAGTATCATATACCAAGTGAATGTGATGTCCAGGGAGCACTGGAATGGGAGTGGTTTTACAGGTCAGTTAAAGTGTTTTTTATGTTTTGCCCCTCCAGCAATGGACAGCCCAAAGTACTGAGGCCAAATATCTGTTCTAAGTGAAATATGAGAATGCCTACAAATGCAGTGTTTTTTGTATTTTTTGTAGTTTGAGCTTAGTGGTGTGTTTTATTAAAACGCATCAAGCACTGGGCTTGGCTTTTTTCTTGTGTTTTTCTCTGTAGCCTTCTCTATAGAACTTAAAAAATGCCTGGCATCAAAGTTTTGACATGCTTCTCCATTTTTCCTGCTTCCAACACATCAACTTCAAAATCTGACTGTTCACTGGCTGCCTAAAACAGCCATCCCTTGACAGGTGCCATTGTAATGAGCTAGTCAATGATACATCACCTGTCAGTAGTTTTAATCTCAAGGCTGATCACTCTATCTTTATTTATGTATGTAACAACATGAAATCAAAGTGCATTGAATACATTTTTGACACAGATGATGGACTCTTTACGGTCAAAGTGAAAATGTTGCAATTTCTTCAAATTTGTGTTTGCAAAACTATTCCAAATTAAGTTATATGAAAAGCACAAGGGAAAAGCTACAGTACTCAGAGAAATTCTTAATTATTTCAGCTTTACCTTAATGTTTGGGGTCATTGTCTTGTTAGAGAAAATCTCCTGCCAACACTGCAGCAGGTTTCTCTGCAGGATTTCCTGTTATTTTGCAGTAATTTTATTCTTTACCTTTAGAAGACAGCCAGGGCTAGTACAAGGTTGGATGGTGCCCTGTCATCCTTATTATTATACATACAGGGCCAGCATTATGCAAAAAGACAATTACACATGTGTTCAGTCTAAAATATAAATGTACAGTAAACACATACAAAAAATACATACATAAATACATCATATATGTTCACACAGTTTTTTAATGTAAGTTTTGTTATTGGATACCACTATACTTCCCGAATCGTGGTCTATTATCTGCAGCCTTGGTAATAGACTAGCTAAAAGGACTAGCTATTTTGTAAGACAGTTTGGAATCTCCATTTTCGAGGTGGAACTGACACCAACTATGCCCCCCATTAACCTCAATAGTGTCTGCTGGCTTTCCGCCAAGGTGTCTGTTGTTGTCATGGAAAATAAACATTGCAGCTTAATAGACAATTTTTGTTTGCATTTCTGATGTAATTCAGAACAAAACCTCTGGTGCTGAGGTGAACCGAGCCTAACAAGTTACAGGGTGATTCAAATAGGCCGCTACTGTAGTAAAGCCCTGTAGTTACAGTATCATCAGTGGGAAGTGGCCAGAGACTTAAATAAAAGTCTAGACTAGCTTATTGCCCATAACAAGTAATTACATTTTCAAGAGCCAAATGTAAAATAAGTTAAATATTTCGAAAAAGGTGACGTCAGATCAAAAGGGCAAAAAAAAACAAAAAAAACCCAAAAATTTCAAATCCAAAAAAACAAAAACACAAATCCCATCCCCCAAACGGAAAAAAAAACCACCTTTTTAAAAGAAAAAAAAAACCCCCCAAATTAAAAAAAGAAAAAAAAAAACAAGCCCCCAGAAAAAACCCCCCAAAAAACCCCAAGAACACCCCTAAAAAACCCCCAAAAAAAACAATCCGCCCCCAAAAATTTTTCCTTTTTTTCAAAAATTTTTTCCTTAAAAGCCCCCCGGGGGCAAAAAAAAGGGTTTAAAACCCCACCAAAAAAAAAAGACAAAAACCCAAACCCAAAAAAAAACCAAAAAGACAAAAAAAATCAAAAGAAACCTAACAAAAAAACAAACAAAACAAAAACCCCACACACAAAAAAACCCCGGGAAAAACCCCAAAAAAAACCCCCAAAACCGCCCAATACTAAAACCTTTTATCCCCAATAAAAAAAAAACCCCAAAAAAAAGAAAAAATCTCCCAATAACTAACACCAACTAAAACCCCCAAACCCCAATAAACCCCCCCAAACCCCACTTTTTTAAAAAAAAAAAAAAATAAAAAACCTTAAAAAAAAACCCCCCCAAAAACCAAAACAAAAATTTTTCCGAAAAAAACCCAAAAAGGGGGAAAAACCCCAAAAAAAAACCCCTTTAACAACATAAAGACCCAAACAAAATAAACAAACCCAAAAAAACCCCAAAAAAAAAAAAAAATTTTTCAAAATTCCAACAAAATAAAAAAACTGTAAAAAACCAAAACCCAAAATTTAAACAAAAAAAAAAAAAACCCAAACCCCCAACAAAAAAACCCCAAAAAACAAAAAAAACAAAAAAAAATTTCCCAAAAACCCTGCGTTCCACATAAAACGCCAAAACATTGGTTGAAACAAATCAAAAAAAAAACCTGGACCCTTTAGGGTCATCACAAAATTTTGGGGTCCCCCAAAAAACTTCGGAAGGGAGACATGAACGGGATTTGAGCTGTGTTTTTTTTTGTAAATCCTAAAAAGGGTGACCACAAAAAAGTATTAAACCACAGGGTGCCAAAAAAACATGGTTTTGGCGAAATCTTAAAAAACATCTGTGCTTTAAGCCATATAGATTACCTATTTTTTAGGAGCTGAAATAATTGACAAATTGAAATCTCATATTTTTTGCATTGCCCCTGCGGGGCCGTAAAAGAAGGAGAAAAACAGCAATTTTTCACAATGAAGCTCCCTTTTCACCTCATTGGGAAGGTAAATTTCCGCCATATCTTTTAACATTTGGGGCCCCAAAATAAAACCCCTGTGCACATAAGGCACTCAGCCAAAGTAAATGCGTTCGGAAAAGGGGGAAAAAAAAAGTAACGCAGGTCAACCCCTTCTTTTTTCCAAGGAAAATATTTAATCCCCTTGGCCAATTTTCTACCCCGGGACATTTTAAAGAAATGGTTACCAACAGTTTAAAAGAAGTTTATATTATTATTTTATTATTTTTGATTAATTTTTAAATTTTTAAAATTATTAAAAAGCAGTAAAAATTTTGTCAAATTAGCAATAAATGCACCCCCCTTTTCCCAAATTTTAAAATTTTGCAGACATCTGAAACTTTCCCCCAAAACTTTAAAATGGGCTCCCCCGGACAAAAAGATTCCCCAAAATCTTTTTGGCTGGCCTTCGGGAAATTTTTTAAGAAAAAAAGGGCCCCGGACTTCTTTCGGGTCGGACACATAAAGGGGATCTGAGCAACATAGAAAACATCCCCTTGAAAACGGGGGGGGTTAAAAAAGGGGAGGAAAAGCGGGATAGAACAAGACTGCGCCTAGACATCCTGAATCACCCAAAAAAAACACTTTAAACTTTTGTAGTTTTAAGGATAAACTTGAATAGATAGTATCATTATTTTTTGTATCATTTTCCCACTAAAATTTTTTAAATACGGGGCCCCTAAATTTTGCACCCACCCCTTTTTTGAATAAATCCCTATAAAAAGCAATTTTGTAAGTCTTTTTAAATCATTTTTTTTCGAAAGCAGTGTAAATCAAAATGTTTACAAATTCTCATCACATTCTTCATTATTTCTTCAGAAGGCAAATTTTACCCTTTAAGGGTTTTCTCTTAAAAATTCCCCAATTAAGTTTCCTTCCCACTAGGGGTTTCCCAATGGGTTTTTGGGTCATTTTAAAAAATCAAGAATTGGGGCAGCAAAAAAGCACTTTTCCCCCCCTTTACAAATTTGTGAATAACAGGATGAAACCCTAACAGAGTCCTTTTTAAAATTTTAAAAATCAAAACAAATTTGGTACCAAATTTTAAATTGGGTTCCCCTTCCCTTTTAAACCCTTTTTGTGTTGAAATGGGTTTCAAAAACAATTTTACTAAAAATTACATGCGGACTTTTTTTTTTTTTTTTTTTTTTTTTTGTTTTTGTTTAAACATTTAAACCCCTGCTTTGCCTTGTTCCAGGTATTCAAGGTGACAACCTTGGAATACATTCAAAATTTTTTTCTACAAAGATGATGTAGGTCAGATGAACATCGTGGAAAAACATTTCAGTCTGACAGTTTTCCCAAAATTTTAAAAATTAAAAATTCAGAGCCCTTGGGAATTTTTTCCCAAATTTCGGGGAAAAAAACCCAAGGGGTTTTTGGGGGCTTTTTTGGGCAAAAACACCAGCATTACGTTTCTGCACCAAAAATGCACCAAAAAGGGTTTTGGGGTTTTGGAAAGCCCCCTAATCCCTTTTAATTTCTCCCCTAAAAAAATTTTAAAAAAGGACTCTTTAAAATTTTCATTTCCCTTTCTATTTCCCAAAATTTTACGGCTTTGATTATAGAACTTTGAGCGCAAGACCTTTCACCTGCATCAAAGATAGGATTGACAACTTTAGTAAATCGTATTACATTGTAGTGTCTGCAGTGCCCTCCAACACTTAGGGTTTTTTTCCCATACCTTTTCTGAGCATACCCCTGTTAAAAGGGGGGGGAAAATTTCTTTTTGCTCGGTTCCCCAAAACCCCTTTTTCCCACCAGTCTTTTTTCCCCTACAAAATTGTTACCCAATTAGGACCGTAAATAGAAACAAAATTAGAATTTTCTTTTTTTTGTTTTTTTCCTAAACCACCTAAATAAAAGTAAAAAACTTATAAAATACAGCTAAAAACCCGAATTTTAAACATAAACTAAAAAAAAGAAAACATATGCATGTTTTTCTCACTACCGACATCAAATAAAATAAATCAAAAACCCGTTTTAGGAAAAATTAAAGGAACCGAAAAAATTTATTTTTCCCCAAAATGCCAGAAAAAAGAAAAGAGAGAGAAAATTTTTTAAGGCATTTTTTTTACTTTTATTTTTAAATTATTTTCCCTCAAACCCAAAATTTTAAACATCCCTTTACACTTAGTTTTTTGTAAAAATTCCCCCTTAAACGTATGTTTTGGGGTCAAACTTTTTGCATATCCTTCCACAAGCTTCTGGGGGGGTTAAAAAGTTAAGTATTGGGAATTTTTGGCCCATTCCTTCTGACTAAAACGGGTGTAACGAGCCAGGGTTTGAAAATTCCCCATGCTCACCCCCTCCCTTTTTTCAACTTTGGCCCATAAATTTTAAAATGGGAATTGAAAAATCAGGGGCTTTGTGAGGGCCCACTCAAAACATTAACTTGGTTTTTCCTTTAAAGCCACTTTTTGAAACCCATTTTAAGCAAAAGGTTTTTTGGGCATTATCCATTTGGAAGCCCCCTTTTCCACCCAAGCCCCTAACTTCCTGGCTGTTTGTCTTGAAAATTTTGCTTATTATTCCCCATAATCTTTTTTTCCCTTTAATGAATGTTTATTTATTTTTTGAAATCACCACCCCCCTGCAGCAAACAACCCCACAACAGGTGCTGCCACACTCATTTTCATATTTTGGGATGAAGTTTTTAGGCTTCCAATTTTCCCCTTTTTCCTTTTAAACGTCAGGGCATTATGGCCAACCAGTTCAATTTATTTTTTGTCGGGACCAAAGGACAATGGGGGCCCTTTTTTCCCTTTGGTTTCTTTTACAAACTTTTAGTCTGGCTTTTATATGTTTCTTTTGAAGTAATGGCTTCTTCCTGGCAGGGTGGTCTTTTAAGCCATGTTGATACAGTACTTGTTTCACTGTGAATAATGACACAATCTTATCAGCTACCACCAGCATCTTCACAAGACTTTTGTTCTTGGATTGATATGCACATGTCGGACAAAAGTACGTTAATCTCTGAGACATAGAACTCATCTCCTTCCTGATGGCTGGATGATATAATGTCTGGACATTCCCATCTTGTTTGTACTTGCATATAATTGTTTGTACAGATGAACGGGGTACCTTCAGGTATCTGGAAATTACACCCAAGGATTATCCAGACTTGTACAAGTCCACAATTCTCTTTCTGATATCTTGCCTGATTTATTTAGAGTTTACAATGATGTTACACACAGAAGCAGTGTGTTTTTGGTGTGCAGTAAAATACATCCACAGGTGTGTCTCTAATTAACTGAGATGTTGCCAATAAACCTATCAGAAGCTTCTAAATGCATGACATCATCATATGGGCTTTCCAAAATTATTTAAAAGCATAGTAATCCGAGTGTATGTAAACTTATGACTTTGCAGAAAGTAATAAAAATGCCTTAAAAAATCTCTCTTTCTCTCATTTTCTGGCATTTGACAAATATAAATAATTTTGGTTCCTAATTGACCTAAAACGGGTAAGGTTTATTCTGATTTAATGTCAGATAGGGAGAAAAACATGCATATGTGTCTTTTTATATAGTGTATGTAGACTTCTGTTTTTTATCTTTTTATGGGACAAAACTGAGGGTGCTTTCACACAGTGCATTTTTGGTCCTTTTTTTGCAGAAATGGACAGCATTGAACTACCTTAAATCATATTATATTGCTGTCCATTTCTGCAAAATAAAAAATGAGCATTAATCAGTCCTGGAACATCCCTTAACCCAATAAGTTTATTTTGGTCTCATCAGACCACAGGACATGGTTCCAGTCATCTATGTTCTTTTTCTACTTATCTTCAGCAAACTGTTTGCAGGCTTTATTGTGCATCATCTTTAGAAGAGGCTTCTTTCTGGGATGACAGCCATGCAGAGCAATTTGATGCAGTGTGTGGGGTATGGTCGGAGCACTGACAGACTAACTGCCCACCCCTTTAATCCCTGCAGCAATTCTGGCAGAACTCAAACAAACATCTATTTTGAAAAGACAATCTCTGGATATGAGGCCTGTTCTAAGCAGAACCTGTCTTGTAAAACTGTTGTTTAGTCTTGGTTGTGGCTTAGTTTCAGGCTGTTGGCAATCTTCTTATAGCCTAGACCATCTTTATGCAGAGCAAGAATTCTTTTTTTTTCAGATCCTCAGACAGTTTTGCCATGTTGAACTTCCAATGACCAGTATGAGAGAGTGTGAGAGTGATAACACCAAATTTAATACACCTACTCCACATTCACACCTGAGACCTTGTAACACTAATGAGTGACATAAAGCCATGGAGGGAAAATGGCAAATTGAGCACAACTTGGCCATTTTCACTAAGGGGTATGCTCACTTTTGTTGCCAGCAGTTTAGACTTTGATGGCTGTCTGTTGCTATTTTGAGGGCACAGGATCTTAGGCAGTCACATGTTTCTGCCTCTAGGTGGAGTACAGCAAGATACCTGCTGCAGATGTGCACCCGAAAACCTGGTTTCGGTGGGGGAAAAAACGATTTGGTGTCAGTAGCCATAGGTTACTAACACATGTAGATAACATGTCTGCTATGCAGCCAAGTATGGGTTTCCTTTCCCAGAACGGTCATAGTGTTGGGTTGGAGGCCGTTCCCATGTTCCAGTGCCAGGACTTACTAAATCTAATAAAAGGCTGGTACTCTAGGTGTCCAGGGGGCGTCGTCTGCTACCTGGAAGTTTGGAGCAACGGAGCTGAGAAGAGAGCTCTGGCACCCAGAGAATTGAGGAAAGCCTTTACAATTTGGTGACTGTACTGAAGTGTAATAGTGGTATTGGGTGTTAGGTCCAGACCACATATAGAGAGGGACTATAACTGTGTTTAGTCAGTGGCCTGATGGCCTGAGGTTTTTGTTTGTATTTTATTTGTATTTTTCCCGTGCCTCAATAAAGCTTGTTGAGGTCAGACAAACTTCATATGCCCTTGAGATAACGTAATGTTATCCATCAATGTCTAAACTATTGACAACAAAAGTGAGTCCAAAATGGTACCGATGAAAACTACAACTCATCCTGCAAAAATAATGCCCCATACAGCTTTGTTTAAGAACTATTAAAAAAATGTGGCTCTGAGAATATGGCAACACAAAAACAAATCTATTCTAAAAAGTGTTTTCATTGTGCAAAAGTAGAAATGCAGTACAAAGTTTTACAAATTTGTATCACAGTAAAAGTATGTTTACATGGCGTTTTGGGTCCATGTGAGCACATGCTTTTGAATGTATGTTTGGGTATATCTAGATGGATCTAGTTTGATGAAAAATCTAAATTTGCGTAATGGCATCAAGGTCTGAAAAAGATGCATCCTGAGGGGATTTATTTACTGACTTACCTTAACTTTATGTGTTCTTTTCTTTGTATCTATATCCATGCTCTAAGAGATATATTTGAGTCCTCTATTTCTACATACTGCACCTTGGATTAAATTATATTGCTTTTATTATAATATTATTCTTCACATATGTGCTTACTAATTCAGACTTTATTATCTTTCATGTACATAACTGTGATTTATTAGGTTTTAGGCCTCTTATAGTTAGGAAGTCCCATGTAAGTACCATAAAAGCAACTAATGGGAATGATATGGAGGCTCTTGAGAAAGGGGCACTGTCCTGGTTCAGGAACCTATATTGTGATCCATTCTACAAAGGCCCTACAATGTTAGCCAACAAGAGTGGAGGAAACATGAATCACACAAGAAACAAGGGCCTCTGTCCCAGGAGGTTAGAGTTATAGTGGTCTTACCATAGACACTTCTCCCTGTTAACTTTAAAAGGGACCTTCTAAGATTCTCAGACAAACAGAGCTAGCAAACATTGATTGACAGCTACTCCTTTAATGATTTCATAGTCTTTAAATGTTTACCATGCAGAAACTCTGTTCTTTATAGTTTCTGTACTAAGATACTAATGAACTCCAAAACTGTCAAGTGGGTTGACTGCACTACTTGACTCTGAACAACAGAGAGTGCTCAGGTTCACGTACCTTAAGCAGTGTTGACCACAATCTTGCCAGTGTGCAATAAGTCTATGTACAGTCAAGGAGGTGGTAACTACCGATCAGGAGACATGAAGACGAGTGTTCTCTAATGCTCTGAAGTGGGATGGAGACAGTTTACTTGATAATATAGTAATTAATTACCATGTCGGTGCTAAAACAAATAGCACAGAACACTAACAAATAGGGGGCAAATCAAAAATGTAAAAGCTATGAAATCAAAAGAGCAGCAGCTAGCAGTGGATAGGACTGGAGGACTTTTTTTAAAGCAATCAAGTCTGGAACACAGGGTTTAAAAAAAATTTTTAGACGAAGATGATTGATGGGGTAGTTTTTCTACTTGTGGAGAGTTTTTGAATCCAGGCAATGCTCTTTGGAAAAAAAAATGAAAATTATCTCTCCTCTAAAAGTAAGAAAGTTGGCTTCTAGGCTCAATGGGATATAAGCAAATTTTGTTTACTGCATAGTTTACTTTAAAAGCTGTGTTTTCCCCTTCAGTGTTCCAACTTTGCCCGTTTTCCCCTCAGGTTGCGCATGTGAGCCTGAAAAAGTTGTTTAAAATTTTTGCCCTTTAGTTTTAATTAAATACAACCGTCCAAAATAAACAGGAAGCAAATTAAAGAGACAATCTATCACGCTGCACTGATGGTCTGTACTGCGTGATTTATGCCAATGATTAGTGTCTACCTTCCAATATTTTGATGGATTGAACAGTGATCGTTTTAAAGTCAAGATAAGAAGTCCTCCCCATGAAGGTAATTTTAAAGGGGGGTTGCCGGTTGTTTTTTTTTAAAATTTAAAATTTTAATTTGGGGGTTACTGCTGCCCATTTTAACACTAGGACTACTGGACTCGTGACCCCCTAGAAACTACTGAAAAGGATCTTTTTGATCCTTTGCTTTTTTTCGTTTTTTTTTTAAGTTTCATTTGTGGTTATTTTTTTAAATAATTATATTTTTTGTAATGTTTTTTTTTTTGTGAGATCCAAAAAAGTAATGTTTTGGATTTTTTTTTTTCTGCTTTTCTTATTTTTCTACAGAAAATAACAATAATTTATAGACTTTTTAAAACATTTTTTTTATTAAGTGCACACTTAAACAACAATGAAGAAAAAAAGCAGAGAAAAATGTGGGTGGAGGAGCATAAAAATGAAAAATGGCCAGAATTCATTCAAAACATTTTGTGTTTTGCATTTTAGGCAGCCTTTGTTTTAGGGCAGTCATTCCACAAAAAGCTTCCCACAAGTCTTAAAATTGCCGGACAGTCTTTTTTTCTTGCACTTTTCTTTGATCTGGCAAAATTTTGTTTTAAACCCATCACTTCTGGCATGTAAAAATTTGGGGCGGGGAAACCCCTTTTCCCTATCTGTGACAAAAGGCCCCATTAAAACTCTCTCAAAAAGCTTTGCAAAAATCCCTTTGCGTGCATTTTTTGGTGGAATCCCTTGAATTTTCCCATGCATTTTACCCCCAAAGTCAAAGGCATTTTCAAATCCCCTGAACGGCCATCTCCTTTGCATGTTGGTTTGGTTATTTCTTGCCATCTGATCCACTACACTACTCCTATTTTTTTCATTGTAAAATTTTTCTTTTTCTGGAGTTTTTTGGGCGAATAAACGCAAAAAACCGGGATGGACAATCAAATGAAAACTTTTTGGTTGCCTTTCCTTGTTACTGAAAGTGTAAAATTGTCTTATTTCTAAAAACTTAGTGTTGTAAAACCTTTTCAGGGTTTTTATTTTTTAGGCACTTCTCCCTTATCTTTTTCAGTTTTCCCCCGTGGTTGCCTTTGCTTTTTTGCTTTTAAGCTAATTTTTACTGAGTAAAAATAATTATCGGTTGTAACATTGCGACTTTTTTCCCAAAACGGGTAAATAACTTCATTCCCAATGGTCACTAAAGGTCCTCAGCACGGCGTGGGGTCTCTTTCCCTAGATAAGGGAAGCCTTTTGCCGATATTTGCTATCCTTATCAACAGCTACCAATATTTGTGGCCATATTATTGGTTTGGAAGGCATGTCTGCGGAATGGAAACCCCTAGTTTTGTTTGGGGAAAAGTTGTACCACCGTTAGTATGGCCGGTTTGTAACACGCAATACAATTTTCAAAAACCCGTCCCCCCCCAGTGAAAAAGGGAAAACTTGTCCGTTTGCGTCTCTCCGTCGAGTAATTTTTCTCAAATCGAGAAACTCTAATTTCAACAAAGCGGTCCCTAGCATTGTGCTTCAAAACTATTCCCCCGTCATTCACCAAATACTGCTAATCGGTGACGGTTCGTGCAGATTTCCCGGCATAGAATATTTGCAATGAAAGATTAGTCCTCATAGATGGTAAACGTAAATTATTGTTCCTGATGCTTTTGAAAGGAAAATTTCTTTTAAAAGTGTCAAATATTTGAATCAAAAAATAAACCCAGCGCTAAAGGGGCATCGATAAGATAAATTTTCTGGGTATCCTGGGGCCAGGTGCTTCCGAGGAATATTTTTGGTGTCACGCCTACCAGCCCAATGTTCTCCAATTTTAAAAGGTTTCATTGAATCATCGGAAACATATTCCTTCAGATTCCCTTTTCTGGGGTTTGTTGTTGCATTACCTTCGCCGCCATGTTTCTGTTGTTCTTTTTATTTCTGGGATTTTGCTGTTTTTTTCTTCCCGACCAGGGGATGGTCACGGGCAACATAAATGCATGAGCCCCGACCCCGTTTATGTGCTTGGGAAAATTTTGGAAAAATTGATGAATTTTAGAATTTTGTTTTTTAAGGGTCCGTGCACACTGGCTGGATTTGCGGCGGAATATCCGACCGGGTATTTCACCCCCAAACCCGGCCCCTACTGCCCGCTCAGGTACAAGGCGGAGTTTCATACCTGAAGCTCCCTCCCCCAACCCCCGGGTGGAGCCGTTCTGGGCGGGGCCGTGCTTGGGTAAGAACGTGTCTGTCCCTGACAGCGGCTCCCCCCGGGTTTTGGAGGGAGCTTTGGCTGACGGGGAGGTTCGGTGTATTTCGGCAAGAATTCCGATGGTATTCGCAGAATTTTTTGTAGTGTGCACAGGGCCCCTTTTCATGTGGGAAGAACAAATAAATACAAAAATACTTACCTTTTGGATTTTTTTTGGAGTCTTAGATCACTTTATATGTTCTGAGGATGAAAAAACCTTCATCACTGTCAGTCAAATCATTTCCTGCAATTCGGTTCCGATTCATTTCCCCGGGAGGATTGAAAAATGCCAGAATATCCTGAGGCTTTATCAAAAAGTCTTCTTCCCTATTTCCCACAAATTCCCTAATTTTTATAGTTCCCGCTGAAAAAAAGAAATAAATGAAAACTAAAAAAAAAAATAACTGTTCTGCCCCCTTAAAAGGAGGCTGAAAAAAAAATCAGTTTACCCCGGAGCTAACTATTTCATAACAAATACTGTTGAGTCTTTAGAGTCGTATGTTGGTCTGTTCTCTTTTTCTCTTAGCTGAAAAGATAGTAAATTACTACCGAAACTTTTTCCTCTAGAACCTTTGAAAAACACCACCCTTCATTTGTTTTGATAAGAGCCTAGAGTAAACAAGCTATTTTGTTTAAAATTTTACATAAACAAACAGGTAAAAACAAGGAAAAAAGTAAAAAGTTGACATGTAATTGCTACATCTTTATGAACATAGGGTAAAAAAGACGGTTTAAAAAATTTGCCAAAACTTTTAGCAACATTTAGGGAAAGAGGAACCTCAAAATTAGTGGGAGCAAAAAGACTCCCTTCAGTAGTTCTTGGGTAAATTTTTAAAAAAACGCGCAATTTTTCACCAAAAATATTTATTTTTTCCCCAAAATCTTTGTTCAATCATATTTTAGGAAAGTCACCCAGGGTTTTAAGCCGAATTCTGAAGAGTAGTCAGAAGAAAAAAAAAGAAAGGAGTCCAAATGACTCCTCAGTAGTTCTAGTGTTAATAAAAAACAATTTAACTTCTTCACCCCAGATCAAAAACTGCTGTCACCCCTATTTACCGACCTTTTATTTTTTCCTTCTTCTTTTGAAAGGGACTTGCTGCTGTCCATGTTTTAGTACATTCCCTTTGTCATCCTTTGATTGAAAGCAATTTGAATGGTGGGAAACACGGTGACACATGCTGCTGCAGCGTCGCAGAAAGCAGAACTGCGGTAAAGGTTAAAGAAACTTCGGAAAAGTGAGAATGTGACGTGGGGTTGATTTTAAAAAAGGGTGGTATAAGTTTTTTTTTTTTTAAAAAATTGGCAAACTCCTGTAAGCTGGCTCTTTAAAATAGAATTTTTATAGTGAGAAAAGCTGATGGTAAGTTTTCGTTTGAACCTTTGCATCAATACAGTATTGCTTTTCGCAAGTCATTAAAAATGCCTATGCCGTGAGGGGCATCTCTTAAAGGCTTTAGTTTTACATGGAAGACTTGGCTGCTTTGAAATAGCAATCCCTTCCCACCTCCCCTAGTTTTGGCTCCACTCTATCTGGTTGCACAGAATTTTCAAAGCACCACCATATTGTAAAAAATGCCCTTTTAATCAGATTAGCTTTGGCTAATGTCCCAAATAGAAGCTGAAGTGCAGTGTTTGTGGTTTCTCAACGGCTTACACTAAGCCTGCACCACGGAAATAATCTACTTTTTAAAACCAAGAAACAAATCGTCTGCACTGAGGACATAAGTCTTTGTCATTAGGGAGTGATTAGGCTGAACATTTTTATACTCTCTAATATCCTAGTTTCATGTTGAGCAAGAGATTGTAGTATACTGATTTCAACTAAGAAACCATTCTGTTTGTTGATTTCAGCACCATGCACATACAACTCTATGGGAAAAAAAAGGACAGAGTGTTTTCCTCTTGGCACTTTTATTGTTGCTTCTGTTATTTTTTGGAAACATTTTATTAAGCTGTAAAGTAGAACACAGTAGTACATTTACATTTTAAATTTAAGAAAGGCCTATATAGACTGTAACTGGGGTATAATAAAAAAAATTGCTTGCACTCACCTTTCAGCCCCAACTAGAGTTGTGGTCAAAGTTAAGGCTCTTTATTTTCTCAGCTGCCCATTCTTATTGGCAAAAAGCCTCCAGTTTCTGTAAATTCCTGGGCTGTCTTGCATGCACTGCACTTTGCTTAAGATCTCCCCAGATTGGCTCAATGATATTGAGGTCAGGAGACTGAGATGGCCACTCCAAAGCCTTCACTTTGTTCAGCTGTAGCCAGTGATAGGTCGAATTGGCCTTGTGTTTTGGATCGTTATCATGTTGGAACGTCCAAGTACATCTCATGCGCAGCTTCTGGCTTGATGAGCGCAAATTTGCCTCCAGTATTTTTTGATAACGTGCTGCATTCATCTTTCCTTCAACTCTGATCACGTTTATTGTGCCTTTGTAGCTCACACATCCCCAAAACATCAGCGATCCACCTCCATGCTTTACAGTAGGAATGGTGCTTCTTTCATCATAGGCCATGTTGACACCTCTTCAAGTGTAAAATTTATGGTTGTGGCCAAAAAGTTTGATTTTGACCTTTTCACTACAAATTACCTTGTTCCAGAAGTTTTAAGCCTTGTCTCTGTGCTGTTTTAGCATTTGTGCAGTAATGGCTTTCTTCTGGCAACTCGACCATGCAGCCCATTTTTCTTGAAGTGCCTCCTTATTGTGCATCCTGAAACAGCCATATTCATCATTGAACTATTTGCTGTCACTGTTCATTCTCCTGCTTCTCGCAACAGGTGACATCTCTCCTAACCCCAGCCCACCCTCCTTTACTGCTCATCCCACCTCCTCCTCTGACTCTCAAATAGAAACCCTGCTAACCTGCTTGCTATTCCTGTTTTCCTGGCCCTTTTAAATTTGCTTTGGGGAACTTCCGATCTGTCTCTAAAAAACTCACTGCGGTTCATGACCTATTCTTTTCTAACTCACTCAACCTGCTAGCTCACACAGAAACTTGGCTCCAGCAATCTGACACTGCTTCCCTTGCTGCTCTCACATATGGTGGCGTACACTTCACCACACCTCCAGACCTGAGAACAAGCAGGGTGGAGGAGTTGGCATACTTCTTTCTCCACACTGCACTTACCAGGTCATCCTCCCGACGCCCATACCCCTCACTTTTCCTCTCCTTTGGGGTCCACACCCGCAGCCCTCTTTCGGCAATTTTCTTCTCAGAGTCACGGTTGTGTACAGACTCCTGGCTCACAACAACAGTTTCTGGATCATTTTGCTGCATGGCTCCCTCGTTTCCTACTGAAATTCCCACTCTCGTCATGGGTGATTTCAACATCCCCATTGAGGACTCCATGTCTCCTTCTGCCTCTCAGTTTCTTTCACTAACATCTTCTCTTGGCGTGTCGCACTTTACAGACTCTCCCACCCACAAGGATGGGAACTCTCTTGATCTGGTCTTGTCGCGTCTCATCAATTTCTAACTTCACTAATTCTCCTTATGTGCTCTCTGATCATAACCTTATCTCCTTTGCTATCACTAATTCTCAAACTTATCTGGAAACAACTTGCCCCCTCACACACTCAGAAATTTTCCATTAACCCTCAGGGAAATCAGACACCATACAGTCCTCACTGTCCCCAGTCTCCTCCATCTCCTGCCCTTCCATGGCTGTCAAACAATACAATGAAACTCTCTCCACCACACTGGACATATTGGCACCATTCACACACCGCACCCCCCAAGAGCCAGAACGCCAAAAAGCCCTTTGGCACATGCCCCGACTCACTTTCTACAGTGATGATCAAGGTGTGCTGAGCGTCTGTGGAGAAAGTCAAAGCTACTTGCAGACTTTCTCCACTAAAATTCATGCTCAGGACTTACTACACTGCCCTTTATTGTGCCAAACAAGAATATTTCACCTCCTCATCACAAACACTACACAACAACCCAAAACGACTGTTAGATACTTTCCACTCCCTCCTCAAGCCTAAAACTCAGGCCCCGGTCACTGACCTCTGTGCTGAAGACCTGGCCACTCACTTCAAAGACAAAACCGACAATATCCAACAAAACATTGCATCTCAATCCCCAATTAATACCCATTCTGTTCCTCCTCCTTTCCACTATCTACTAACTAACCTCCATCTTGTATTTCTGTCTCAGTGTGTGGTACCACCATAACACCTAGGCAGCAGGCCCGCTGTTTTGGGGTTATACTAGATTCTGATCTGTTTTTCACTCCCTATTTCCAATCCCTTGCCCGCTCCTGTCACCTGCACCTCAAGAACATCTCCAGAATCCTTTTCTCACTGTGGAAACAACTCAGACTCTCATTGTGGCTCTTATTTTTTCTCGTCTTGACTACTGTAACTCCTTGCTTATCGGTCTCCCTCTCTGCAAACTCTCACCTCTGCAATCTGTCCTGAATGCAGCAGCTAGGCTCATCTTTCTTTCCAGCCGCTATACTGATACCTCTACCCTGTGTCAGTCACTATACTGGTTGCCCATTCAGTGCATGATAATATATAAACTCATCACTCTCACCCATTTAAAGCTCTCCACAAACGTGCCCACACACTACATCTCCTCCTTATCTCTGTCTACCACCCTACCCGCTCTCTCCGCTCTGCTACTGATATCAAACTACAGACCACAATCATCTGGACCTCCAATGCCCATCTCCAAGATTTCATATGAGTTACAACAGTTTCCTGGAACATCCTACCACATACTATCAGGCACAATCCTAACCTTCATAGTTTTAAGATTGCCCTGAAAATACATCTTCTCAGTCTGGCCTACCAAGATCCCTAATTGCTAACCCCTACCTTCTATCACACACACTTCTGTCACTCCCTACACTAGGGCAACCCACAGGCACTTATCTGTATATAGATGTACTGAAAGGTTGACAGGTTCACCCAATTTTTATGTAAACCACTCCATATTTATGAAACATGGCTGGAGCATTGTAAACTTAGCACTTTTCACCCTTCGTCTCCTCCATACACCCTAATAGATTGCAAGCTCTCGCATGCAGGGCCCTCACACCTTGTGTTTCATTTGTAAGTAATGTCTGTCTTTTTGTTTGTAATTATACCCTCTAAATTGTAAAGTGCTGCAGAATTGGTTGGCGCTATATAAATATAGATTATTATTATTATTATTATTATTAATCAAAGGGTGCAGCCACTGGAATCCTCTTCCACTTCTTCATGACAACATCACGGAGCTTATAGATGTTAGAGACCTTGTGCACCTCCACCTTCCTTTTGAGAATACAGCACAGATGCTTAATGGGGTTAAAGGGGTTTTCCCACTACAAACATCATATCTGTAATGTGGACAGTAAAAATAAGCACTTTTGGAATTGGTTTGTATTACCGCAATCATTTAGTATAACACACCCTTATACATCTACCCTTATACATCTGATCCCCCCAGCTACAGGGCCGTCCCTAGGGGTGTGCGAGGCGGCTCGCCCGCCAACCCGCCCGGAGATTAGCCCCTGACTCTGCGCAGCCGTCAGAGCCAGTAAGCAGCTGCACACTCGCTATGCAGCTGCTGGTACAGGGAGGAAGCAGGATGGATCGTTACCAACCTGCCTTCTCCCCTGTATGTATTAGCGTCGCAGGGGGTGCAAGGCTTTCACCATGGCCCCTGCAATGCTGTATCTCCTCGGCCGGCTACTACTACAGGGGCTACTAACTGACTAAAGAGGCTATTACCTGGCTATTGGGGCTACTAAAGGGGCTATTACCTGGCTGAAGGGGCTATTACCTGGCTATAGGGGTTACTACAGAGGCTACTACCTGACTATATGGGCTATTACCTGGCTATAGGGTCTACTACACGGCCTACTACCTGACTATAGGGGCTACTACCTGGCTATAGGAGCTTCTACAGGGGCTACTACCTGGCTATATGGGGCTACTACCGGGCAAAAGGGGCTACTACATGGCTATAGGGGCTACTATCTGACTATAGGGGATATTACCTGGCTATAGGGGCTACTACAGGGGTTACTACCTGGCTATAGAGGGCTATTGCTTGGCTATAGGAGGCTACTACAGGGGCTACTAACTGGCTATAGGGGGCTACTAAATGGCTACAGGGGCTACTATCTGGTTACAGGGCTACTATCTGGATAAAGGCGGTACTACATGAATATAGGGGCTACTGCCTGGCTATAGGGGCTACTGCCTAGCTACAGAGGCTACTGCCTGGCTACAGGGGCTACTGTCTGGCTACAGGGGACATATTACCTGGCTAGAGGGGGCTACTACATGGCTACAGGGGACATATTACCTGGCTATAGGGGCTACTACATGGCTACAGGAGCTACTACATGGCTACCGGGGGCTACTGTCTGGCTACCAGGGACTACTGTCTGGCTACAGGAGGCATATTACATGAGGTGCTATAGATGGGGAGTTTGTATAGAGATAGGAATTGGTAGAGAAGTGCTGATAAAGTGAGGAGTCTAAGATGTTTGTATAGTAAATTGTACAGTGAAGAATCGTGGCCGGGAGAAGAGTCATGGTAATCTGGAACACATGGAGAAGAAGAAGAGAAAGAGGACAACTTACAGTCGTCTCCTGTAAGTCCCTGGTTGTAATTGCTTATATGTCTGCAGAGCCTGTGTACAGCTGGTATCCACCAGCTGTTATGGTCACTGTATGCCAGTGATATAGGTTGTAGTATAATGGTTTGTATTCAGAAATTGTATTGTGTATTATGGTGTGTGTGGTGGTATTATCTAGTCACTATGTTCTGGTAATATGTGGTCACGGTGTTGCGGTATTCGGTCACTATGTGGTAGTGATACGTGGTCAACGGTGTGGCGGTATTATTTGGTCACTATTGTTTGGTGACATGTGGTTCAATGGATTTGGTACTATTACCCGGGGGGTTTTGGGTTTTTTGTTAGCGTGTTTTTTGGGTAACTTATGAATTATTTAGTAGTTTTATATTTAGCACTTGGTTAAAGCTTTTTGTATATTGGTTGACGGTGATGCATTGTCGCATCGTGACGCATTATGTTACGGGAGGGGGGGGCGAAATTTCGTCACCTCGCTCTAAGTGCAGTTTAGCCTAGGAACAGCCCTGCCCAGCTATATAGCACAACCTTGTATACTATGCTCCATCCACACTAAAACCCCCCTTTATAACTCTGCTCACCCACCAATAAACACAACCTTTGACCCCTTTTTTTTCCCCCGGCTCATATAACACACTTTTATACACTCTGCTCCCCTTCAATTACCCCCTTTAATTCTTTGCTCCCCCCATACATATAAACCACCCTTGTACACTCTGCTTCCCCATACATATAACACATTTGTATACTCTGCTTCCCCCACCCATATAACACACCATTATATACTCTGCTCCCCCCAAACATATAACACACACTTATACACTCTGCTCCCCCGCCCACTTAACACACACTTATATGCTCTGCTCCCCTCACCCATATAACACACCCTTATATACTTTGCTCCCCCCACGCATATAACAAACCCTTATACACTCTGATGTCAAAGCAATATAACACACAATTATATACTCTGCTACCTCCAGCCATATAACACACTCTTATACACTTTGCTCACCCCCCCCAATATAAAAACCCCCAATACCCTTCTCCCTCCATACTTTAAAACACACCCTTAACACTCTATAACCAAAAACCCGTTCAAACACTCCTCCCCACCCATATAACACACCCTTATACACTCTGCCCCACCTCAGCCTAAAACCCAAACCTTTTGTCAGGAAGCTCCTCTATACCGTGGAATTGCACTGTGTTTTGCCCTTTTTAGTTTGCCCTCATCTGATGGTGGATCGTGTTCAGCGTTGCCATCTTTTTTTCCCTGTTTCCTGTCCCAGGCCCTAATAAACCCCTCAAGCCTTTTATTCCGTTGAGTATTTGTCCTGCTCCTGCTTAGCTTACAGTCCTCTCCCTGGGAACCACCTTCCAGTTTTTCCTCTCCTCGCAGTCCACCCTGCAAACCTCGATGACCTGCTTACCGCTCGTCAGCTCCCCTTAATTCCTCACCTTGGGATCCTTGCCTTCCCCCGCTTTTCCAGATAAAGACTCCAGTCCTCCTTTGGGGTTTTTGTGTCTTACCCCTCCTTTGGGATCCAGCCAACACACCAGATCTAACAGGGGATACTCAAGCCCAAAAGGGGGGAGTCCGCCGGGGGGGCTGGAAGCCCAAAAGCCGATCAAAGCAACCTTTTTTTTCACACTACTGTGGCAAATTCGCACTGAGATGCGGGCATTGAGGATGAAATATGACGCTTTTGAAGCCCAGACCCCCAAAACATCCAGCTAGGGACAAACCATTCAAGCCCTACGGGGAACCGTGCGACTTATCCGACGGATACCCACTTAAAAATAAAAGGTTCCACCACCCACTTTGGTTTCCCGGTATGACCCCTAATTGCCTCCATTTGATTTGGGGGGGGGACCGTGACAAATTGGGGGGTTTCCTTAACCAATGCAGATTATACTTTGACGCAAATCCAACACAGTTTCCGACGGATAGGTCTAAGGGTGCTATCATCTTTTATGCTATTGACACATAAAGCAATTGCCGGGGCTAGCCCTTATTGAGACCCAAGCCCCTTTGAATCACTGGAGGACTTCATTGACCCATGAGCAAATGTTTGACGATCCCAAAATCGTGGTGCTACAGCGGAAGCAGCCATCCTCTTTGCGTCGGGGCAAACCCCCGTGGCCGAGTATCAAAAGATTTCAAAAGGGTGGGGAAATCGACCCCAATTTGGGAAAATGATGCAGCAAAGTGCTTTTTTTGGGAAAGGACTATGCAGCTCTTAAAGACAACTGGCCCGTGCAAACCCCCTCTTGGGTTTTGGATGCTTTCATAAATCACTGCATCCAATTTGTACCCCCGCGGGTGTCTGAACGGCGAAAAGAAAAATTTGGGCAAATTTGAACTATGATACCAAGGCAGGCCCATTGTTCCCGCTCCTTTCCAAGGAACCCCGGGGAAGAACTGCAGGAATCGGGAAAGTAAACCTATGCAAATAGATTTTTAAATTAAAAGACGTGAAGCGTTGACAGAAGGGGGCATCGGCTTCGGGAGTTTATGCTTCACTGGGGAATTTGACCACTTCCTTATCAACGCCCTAGCCGTCCGGGGAGATTGGTGGCAGCCATTATGGCCTGATGCTCAGTGGAGAATCCTTTGCTTCAGAGACGGGGGGGGTTTTCCGGGAAACAGTAGGGGGCCATTCCATCTCATCAGGGCCCCAGCATTTTTAAGAAAAGAACAAAGACCTCATTGTTTCCTTTCCTTTTAAATTCCTGGCTAACTCCCAGGGGATATCCACCTCCTATGGTAGACTCTGGGGAAGGGAAATTTTTTTGGGCCCTGCCCTTTTGCTCAAAAAACATGGGGTTAAGTCCAGAAAAAGCTTCCCCCATGGTAATGGAACCGTAATGGATCCCACTGATTTGGGGCCAGGGGACAAAAGCCGAACCATTTTTAAGTCATTATGATTTTCTCAACATCATAAAATTTCTGTCTTTCTATTAATCTCTTCTCCACACTTTCCCGTAACCTGGGCTCCCTGGTTGCAAGCACAAACCCTGTTTTAACTGGGAAACCAAGGAGATAAGCTTCCCAGGGGAGATGGGCTCAACACTCACTCTAACAAGGCCCTGAAGACCCAGTTCAAGACAAGAATAAATAGAGCTACCGTTGTATCCTGGAAATTTTGCGGATGTCTCAGCAAACAGAATGAGAAAAGCTTCCCCAACAGACCCTAGATGCCCCCATAGAATTGTTTCCCGGGGTGCCCCAATCCCTTTTTGGAAAATCTATCCTTTGGCAGGCCCCAAATTTTAAAAGCCTTAAAGGATTACATAAAAGGAAAATCTGGAAAGGGGTTCATCCCCCCATCTTCCTCACCGCGGGGGCTCCCAATTCTTTGTTAAAAAAAAAAGAGGTTTCCCTTGAGACTTGTATTGATTATAGAGAATTAAACGATTACCATAAAAACCTTTATCCTTTCCCAGATCCCGAGCTTCGGGGAAAAGTACAACATGCAAAATTTTTTTCCAAGTTAACCTACGAGGGCCTAAACTTAGTTGTATCAGATCGGGGGAGAATGGAAAACAGCTTTTTTTTTTTTTTTTTTTTCGGCATTTTGAATATTTGTTATGCCTTTTGGCCTTTTGCAATGCCCCAGCCACCTTTCCAAAAATTGCCAAAAAGGGCTTCTTTTTGAGATCCTGGACCAGTTTATAGTCATTACCCGGACGATATTTTTTTTTTCTCCAACCAAGGGAAAAACACCAGAACATGTGAAACTTTTTTCTAGAACTCTGAGAAAACCATCTCTAATCAAGATTGGGAAAAAAATGAATTTCCCCAGAAGAGATCCAATTCCTTGGCTATTTATTTCGCCTATGGGCTACAGATGGATTTTATAAGAAAATTTAAAACAATAGAGACTGGGCCCACTCCCCGAAAAAAAGGAAAGTTCAACGTTTCAAGGTTTTGCCAACTTCTATAGAGGGTTCATTAAGAATTCTCAAAATAATTTCTCCCATTACACGTTGACAAGAACAGAAAGCTTTGTTTGGGGCTCCTCAAACACAAGAGTCCTTTCCCCTTTCCCAAAAGTCAAGTTTACTACAGCCCCTGTATTAATTCATCCTGACCCCGAATGTGCCTTATTGTGGAAGTGGGGTGTTTAACTGTCTATTGGGGCTAAAACTATCTCAAGAACAGGAGACAAGAGTTTATTACATCCTTGTGGGGTTTTTTTCCCCCGACGTTTATCCTTGCTGAGAAAAAATTATATGTGGGGGAAAAAAGAACTATTAGCGATTGTCGCAGCCTTAAGGAATGGGGACACCAAAACTCAGGGAACCTCACAGCAAATAATCGTTTTTACTGACCACCTAATTTGGAATTCGGAGATGGCCAAAAGTTATCTCCTCGCCAGCTCTTGGGTCTTTTCGTCAATAAAATTTTAATTTTTTAATTTCTACAGGGCCCCGGGCCCCTAAGCAAGGGGGGGATGCGCTATCAAGAAAGTTCCCAATGATTCCCCTCCTACTAGTCCACTCAAAAAAATTTTTCCGAGCTACTGTTGGGGAGTAATCCTAATAAAACTTGCGAAGAAATAAGAGAGGCCTTGGCACCGTCCTTGTTTTCTCAACCACCCCGATGAGTGCATTTTTCCTTAAGAAAAAGATGTGGGCCCACGGGGAGCGCTATATATACCCAAAAAAAAAAAAGTAAAAAGAAATGAGATCCTGAGACAGCCCATGTTCTAGATTTCTGGGGACAAAGGAGTGCAAAAGAACAGGAATTTCTATCCCGATTCTTTTGGTGGCCCAATTTTTTACAGGATGTAAGGGAATTGTGACATCATGTGACGTTTGTTTCCCGATCAAGACCCACGTTCTCCACCCACGGGTTTGTTACACCCCTTTTCCCGTCCCCTCTCGTCCCCGGGGGTTCCCCTTTCCATGGCTTTTTTCGAGACCGCCCACCCTAAAAAGGGAAAAATACATTCTCGTATAGTTTGCCGGTCACCAAGGCGGCACATTTCATCCCCATGTACCGGTCTACCTCTGCCCAAGGCACGCTGACCTCATATTCAGAATGTGTTTCGCCTGCATGGAGTTCTGATGAAGGTCTCGGATCGGGGGGAGTTTACATCCAAATTTTGGCGAGTTTTTGCTCAGCACTGGACATTTTATATAACTATCAACCCCCTTTTATCCAAATCTAAGGACAGACTAAAAGCACTAATCAGACCCTGGAACAGTACCGCAAGTATATTTTCACCTACAAATGACTGGGTTGTCTACTTCCTGTGGCTGAATTTTCGTACAACAATCCCAAAATGCCTCTACCAAAAAAAACCCTTTCTTTGCAAAAATTTGGGTACCCATCCAAACATAACTTCCTAGATTCCCTGTGTTTCGCATATTCCAGCTGGGCCCAGAAAGGATCTCTACACTCAGCAAAATTTGCAATATTGAAGGAAACCTAGAGAGGGCTCCAAAAAAATTACAAAAAATGAGGGTAAACGTCGAAGACCAGGGACCAACTTTGAAATAGGGATAAGGTTGGCTGTTACCCGAAAATTTTAAATTAGGTGCCTTACCAAAAATGGGGCAGAAATTTGTGGCCATATAAATCACAAGATAATAGTCCCGAGCTTTCGGCTCAAAACCCCCCATCTATGAAGCCACCCTGAATTTCATGTATCTCTTCTAAAGCCTGCCGTGTCCAACCCCTTTCCGGTCGTGTTCCTCCTCCCCCTGATGCAGTGGGGATCGATGGGCAAGAACAGTTTGTTGTGGACAATCCTGGACCGAGAATTTTTTTAGGAACCAGCTGCAAAACCTCATTTTAAATGGCAAGGTTTGGGCCCGAAGAAAAATTTGTGGGGGAAACCCCTGAGTAAAACATCAAAGCTCCTCGATTGATAAGACAATTTCATCAAAGACATCCAAAAGGACCGAGTCAGGGATCGTCCAGGACCGCTCTTTAGGTGGGGAGTAATGCAGGGAACTCCTGCATAACGTGGAACTTGTACTGTGTTTGCCCCTTTAATTTTTCCCCCATCAAGATGGTGGATTTGTCTCAGCTGGGTTTCCTTTGTTTCCTTTTCCGTCCCCAGGTCCAAAATAAACCCTCAAGCTGTTACTTCCTGCTTGAGTATTGTGTCCTAGCCCTGCTTGCTTTCATTCCCCGCCTAGGAACTAAAACCCTTCCAGTTTGTTCCCCCTCCCGCAGTCCACCCGAAAAACCCCGAGTGAACCTGCTTACCGTCGTCAGTCTCCTCACTCCTCACCCGGGGTCCTTGCCTTCTCCTGCTGTTCCAGATCAAGACTCCAGTGCCTCCTTGTGTTTGTGTCTTAGCCCCTGCCATTGGACTCCAGCCATACACACCAGTATCGTAACACCTTTATACACTCTGCTCATCCCACCCACACAACACACCCTTATACACTCTGCTCCCCCCACCCATATAACTGCCCCCCCCCTCATTCCTTTACACTTTCCCCTCCCCCTCTTTTTCCAGGCAGGAGGTAGAGCAGTTTGGATTTCTCACATTTGTGTCATCATTTCAGGCTGTATTTATAACTGTTTATAACTGTTTACTCCAATGCAAGGTTTCTAGTTACATGGATTGTTTATGGAGCCTGGGAGGGAGGTGACAATCACAGCTCTTCAGGCATGAGAATTGCAGGAGGTCTATAGCTGTGACATCCACTCCCTCCCACTGCTTACACAAAATTAAGAAGAGGACTCGAGAGGGAGCAGGAACAGGGAGGGGGTGTGATGAGGTCACCACTCCTCTGTGAGAGAAGACATGCCTAATGGGAAGAGAGACCGGCCCCTGCATTTGAAAATCTAAGTTAGGGAAAAAACTCAGATACCTGCGAAAGCCTATAGTGAGAAAACCCCTTTAAGGTCTGGATACATGCTTGGCCAGTCCAGCACCTTTACCTTCATTTTTTTAGCAGGGAATTGGTCCTCTTGCAAGTGTGTTTGAGGTTGTTATTATGTTGGAATACTGCCCTGCTGCCCAGTTTCCAAAGGGAGGGGATCATGCTCTGCTTCAGTATGTCACAGTGCATGTTGGCATTCATGGTTCCCACATTGAACTGTTGCTCTCCACAGCTGACAACATTCATGTAGCCCTAAATTATGACACTCCCACTACCATGCTGTAGGCAAGACACACTTATCTATGTACTTTTGCCCTGGTTGCTGCCACACACTTGACGCTTGGACCAAATAAGTTTATCTTGAGCTCATCAGACTACAGGACATGGTTCTACTAATCCATGTACTTAGTCTGGTTGTCTTAAGCAAACTGTGGGTTTTCTTGTGTATCACCTTTAGAAAAGGCTTCCTTCTGGGATGACAACCATGCAGACCGATTTAAGGATAACTCCCCACCCCTTTACCCTCTGAAGGAATGCTGGCAACACTCATACATTTATCTGTGAATATGACGCTGAGCATGTGCACTCTTTGGTCGAGCATGGCAAGGCCTGTTCTGAGTGGAACCTGTCTTGTTAAACCACTGTATGGTATTTGCCACCGTGCTGCAGCTCAGTTTCAGGGTGCTGGTAATCTTATAGCCTAGGTCAGCTTTACTTAGAGCAACAATTTATTTTTTCAGATCCTTAGACAGTTCTTTGCCATGAGGTGCCATGTTGAACTTCTAGTGACCTGTATGAGAGTGTGAGAGAGCGATAACACCAAATTTAACACTCCTGCTCCCCATTCACACCTGAGACCTTGTAACACTAATGAATCACATAACAGCGGGAAGGGAAAATGGCAAATTGAGCACTTCATCACTTTTGTTGCCAGCAGTTTAGAACAGTACCTATGTGGAATATACATGAAATTAGTGACTGGAACATCTGTTTTTTCTCTCTGTAAAAATATATGCCACCATTCACAATTTGACGTGAAAAATGCTGTGTGAACCCAGCCCTACTAAGCAGAACGTAACACACAGGACCCGGGCTCTGGATGTTTTAGGACCCTAGCAACGCCCCTGCCACCACCACCATCCCTTTCTAGTGGAGTCAACTGAGATTCCAGGCAGTGCATGTCAAGAGCTTATGAGTGACTAATCAGAGAGTGCTCGGTTTTAAAATTAGAGGGCGATGTATGATTTTTAGCCCAGGCGCCATTTTTTTGTGCACATTAGTAGTGTAGAATGCGCCTGAATCTATGAACCTGTTCTACTGTGGGTCATAGATTTAGCTCTTTCTAGCTACTGACAATTCAGGCTCAGTTAAAACACATTTAAAGTGGTTTACCTGTTCCAGCAGTAATGCGCGTGGATTTGGCGTACTAAACACATAAATGAGTAGCTTTGTACGGTTGTAGTGCGACACGCCTCCAGCACGCCCCCCGATCTCAGGCACATTACAAAGTGCCACAGACACTTTGTAATGCGCCTGATACTGGAGTGCGCCTCATTAAAAATGTCACCCAGAGTGCTGTCACACAGTGCATTTTTGGTGCAATTTTTGGAGCATTTTTTTTGCAGAAATGCACAGCAATGCCACACCAAAAACACACTGTGTGAAAGCACCTTTAAAGAGGTTCTCTCACTACATTGATTTATCTTACCTCAGTTCTGTTTTCTTGGTTTCACTTTGAATTCAGGGGCGTGTTTACTGGCTTCCACTAGGCTGCAGTAGAAGCCAGGTCTGTAGCTATAGCAATCAGTGCTGGCAGCCTATCAGGAGAGATCAAACAGGTCTGTAGCTATAGTGACCTGAGGAGCTGATGCAGCCCATACAAGAGGGGATATCTAGGAATAGGTAGGACACTGTTAATGGACATATATTGCAAAGTGACTTGTTTTTGCAAGATCTTTAACATAAAAAGCAATCCATGTAGTGAGACAAACCCTTTAAGCTTATTTGTTCTTGTTGCCAGTGACTGTGGTTAATACCCCATATATTGATGTTATCCTGATGTGTTATGCTTATCATTTACTTTGAGCTTGATCAAAATTGTTTGATTGGGAAAGTGTTTATGATCCTTGTACCACGTCTTTATTTTTAACCTTCTTGGTTTCCTGATTGGGGCTAGTCAGACTACACTAATAAGTGTGTATATTCATTTGGATACGCCATAAAGGTCATAAGAATTCTCTTTTAGATTTAAACTGAGTTTGCTATTTTTCTAAATGTATCGCCCAAAAAAATGGACATTGATAATGTGGCAATGTGGTATCTATTGCTTAGGAGTAACTGTCATAGTGGTACAGAATAAAAACTGAACTCATGATTTTAACACTAGTATTCTGTAAAAGAAATAAATAGAATAAAGCATCAGTTCTTCTGGAGAACAGAATATCTATAAAACAACATAGAGCCTACTCTTGCTAAAAACAACATAAAGCATGGCAGTTCTAAATCACTTCAGAAGAGTGTATGAAAGTGTCTCACAGCACTTTACAAACGTGTCCCATTCTACGGAACAATTTGTCTCAGTCATGCCACTTTAAAACTGGTATGGATTTGTACAATAGATATGCGCCAAACTTTGGTGCATTAGTACGTTTTGTGTCCAAGTGTTGCGTGAAACATACAAATGCGGCAAACTTTGACACATAACTTTTGTACGATTCTGCTGTGCCACGCCGCCATAAACTTGGTACATCCAGAAGTGTGGTGTCTGGTGCAGAATATGCAAAGGTTGGGCATACAACTGTTCATACATCTATAGAGCCGAGCTATGACAACTTTTTGCTCGCAAAGCACACCAGAAAACTGGCACAGCCCCATTCATTCATGTCACCAATTGTTCTCTTCTGCTCTGCTTATACACAGAAAGGCAAGCCTACTGATGGCAAAAAGAAAGTAATATTATGGTCTACATGACCCCATAGCTCATTATTTCTGATGTACAGTTTACTTAGTAGACACAATGAACCTCATTTATCAAAATTATCTAATGGAAAGTCTGTCTTTGTTGCCCATAGTAACCAACCAGAGCTCAGCTTTTAATTTTCCAGAGCAGTTTAGAAAATATAAGCTGTGCTTTGATTGGCTACTATGGGCAACAAAGAAAGTTTTACTGTTAGTTTTGATAAATGAGGCTCGCTGAGTACCAAAAGGGGTTTTCCAGAATTAGAAAAACATGGCTGCTTTCTTTGAAAACAGTGCCACCTCTGTCACAGAATATGTCTAGTATTGCAGTTCAGCCCCATGCACTTCATTGGAGCTGAGCTGCAGTACCAGGAACTTCCGATGACATAAGTAGCAATGGTTTTGAAAGACAGCAGCAATGTTTTTCTAATTCTGGAAAACCCCTTGAAATGGTATACAGTGAATGAAATAATTATTTGATCCCTTGCTGATTGTGTAAGTTTGCCCACTGATAAAGACATAAACAGTCTATCATTTTAAGGGTAGGTTAATTTTAAAATTTAGAGATAGAATATCCAAAATAAAATTCAGAAAATCGCATTGTATAAATTATATAAACTTATTTGCATTTTGCTGAGAGAAATAAGTATTTGATCCCTCTGGCAAACGATACTTAATACTTGGTGGCAAAACCCTTGCTGGCAAGAACAGCAGTCAGACATTTTTTGTAGATGATAATGAGGTTTGCGCACATGTCAGGAGGAATTTTGGTCCACTTCTCTTTGCAGATCATCTCTAAATAATTAAAATTTTGAGGCTGTCGCTTGGAAACTCAGAGCTTCAATTCCCGCCATAAGTTTTCTATGGGATTAAGGTCTGGAGACTGGCTAGGCCACTCCATGACCTTAATTTGCTTCTTTTTGAGCCACTCCTTTGTTGTCTTGGTTGTATGTTTTGGGTCATTGTCTTGCTGGAAGACCCAGCCATGACCCATTTTTAATGTCCTGGCAGAGGGAAGGAGGTTGTCACTCAGGATTTTACGGTACATGGCTCCATCCATTCTCCCATTGATGAGGTGTAGTCCTGTGCCCTTAGCAGAGAAACACCCCCAAAACATAATGTTTCCACCTCCATGCTTGACAGTGGGGACGGTGTTCTTTGGGTCATAGGTAGCATTTCTCTTCCTCCAAACATGGTGACTTGATTTAATGCCAAAGAGCTCAATTTTTGTCTCATCTGACCACAGCACCTTCTTCCAATCACTCACAGAATCATCCAGGTGTTCATTGGCAGACCTCAGATAGCCCTGCACATGTGCCTTCTTGAGCAGGGGGACCTTGCGGGCACTGCAGGATTTTAAACCATTACGGTGTAATGTGTAACCAATGGTTGCCTTGAGATCATTAACAAGTTCCCCCTGTGTAGTTTTAGGCTGATCTCTCACCGTTACCTTCTTCATGATCAAAGATACCCCACGAGGTGAGGTTTTGCATGGTGCCCAGTCCTTTTGTATTTCTTCCATTTTCTTACTAGTGAGTACAGATATTTAGTTATTTGTTAAATATTGTCCCTGAGGGCAACCATGTTGGAGGCAGACAAATTTCCTGTTGTGTCTATACTGGCAGTGCAGCACACTGTGTGCTTTATGGCAGCTGCAATGAATGAGCATCAGTAGTCATAAAAGTGTCAATAGACTAATACAGTCTTCAGAGAAAGATTGGGAACTGCCTTTCCTAAGAGAGAGCAGGGGGCATCAGCGAAGATGCAGACAGAGTGTTTATATACTGTTACTATCCTGCATTATCTGGGCTTCCAACAGTACTACAAAGCTGTCACCTTTTAATAAATCCTCACCCTCGGTGGATGATAAGATGACTCTGCTCACCATATCCCATTCTACACAACAAAACTGATTACAGAATATAGGAAGTGTCAGTCTTTACTGTAATGATTGGTATTAAAATTGGAATATTGCTTGACTATCCAATTGACAAATAAAAAAAAATACCACCGAAAAACAAAGTCTAATCTGATTTCGAAAAGCCACTAATTTCAACTTTAAATATATCACTGGGTTGAAAAAAAAACATGTGCCCTGAAATAAATAAATGGATGAAGGATTGAATAATATTGAATAATAAACCTGTCCTGTGTTTGCTATGTGTTTGCGTGGCCATACATGCATAGCATGGAGCAATAGATGAAGGGCAGCACTACTATATGCCTTAATACCTCAGAAAATGTTGTGAACACGTATGATGTATTCCATTTAGCAAGCATATGTTTTTTCTCTCATACCCATATTCATAAATTATTCATTGCCTAATAAATATGCATTAGAAAAACGTGCAGACACGACAGCACTGAGAAAAAGCCTCCTTTTCACTGTGAAGTCCCAAGCTACACTTAACGGATGACAAATGTTCTAGTGCTCACAAGCAGGCTCACATGTAAGAAGACCGACTGACTGTCTTACTCATATGATATTTTGGTAGACGTGGTGAATTGCCCATAATTCCTATTTCCAGTATACAGTACAAAACACTGTATAAATAAACAGCAGAAAGGATTGCATATAGTAACAGTATGTTGTAAAGAACACATGACCTTGAAAAACAATGTAAATATATGTAGACATATATTGCATTTATGTGATAATTACACCTATAGATCATGGATTGCTACATACTATATTACCATGCTAAATTCCCCTTTACATATCATGTTAAGGCATCCTTATAACCTGATCCTAATGCAAATTCACTGGAAACCTACATTTCCTCCATTGACCGACCGTGACTGCTAAAGCATAGGCATTAGATGAAATGCAAGACAAAAAATCTTCCTCCATTTTGTGCCCAGGGCCTCATCACATGGGAAAAGCAAAATGGTGCTGAGCTTTATTACTGGATCAGACTACATTCATGTAGCAGGTAGGAGTGACCCTGATAAGTTGTTGAGCATGCACCATGTAGAGGTTTTAATAGGTTTGCTGGTGGTATTATGATATTATCCCTAAATATATTTGTACACTAATAAAAGACAATAAAATGCTTACATTTAAGTACATTTATTACATTACATTGTTAATGATAATGAATGTATTCCAAAAAAGATGATCACATCTACAGAACATACACTAAAATCTATTTTATTTGGAAGATCTGCCATAAGTCTGACTCTATATAATGTCCACACACATAAGCTGATAGACTGCAGTGACGAGGCTTTGCTTTGACAATGAGACAGCTGGACGGTTATATATTCCATTTAGCTTCTATTGTACTGTGACTCACTGTTGCAGCAGGACAAAAGGCGCAACAACACGAACCATGGTTTGTCACCTTGATTTGTCCAGTTTAGCTGATATGTAGAAATAAATTACTTTCCCTCATTTATGGACATGTCACAGGGACAAAAAGAGATTGGAGGAACAGAGAAAGTAAAAACTGGGGATAAACATTCGCTTTGTTTAACAGTAGAAGATATTTACTAACCAGACAGAGAGAATGAAGGCAAATAAAATGTGAAATATTAGTTTTATTATCTCTCTAATATTCCATCACCGTCAATAACTGTACTGAATCTGAAATTGAAATAAACTTAGAGGCTTAAAAACAGGCCTTCTCATAAACAAGATACTCTAAATTGCATATTTATATATAATTTCTATAGCACTTCTCTCTTATATATACACATCTCTCCCTTTCTCTCTTTATAGATATATATGTACACACACTTACATATATATATATTTACATATATAAATAGATATATAAATATGTATGCTTATATCTGTATGCATGTCTATCTATATATGAAAAAATATATATATATGTGTGTGTGTGTGTGTGTGTGTGTGTGTGTGTTGTTATGTATATATCCATCTATATGTCGAAAGAGGAATATTCAGGTTTAAATATAAATTTATAGGTTTCTCTATATCTATTTTTGAGTTCAGAAGACATAAAAATGAATGAGCAAATGCATTCAATGTCTTTTTTATTAAGAAAATAAGAAAAACATATTTTTCACTGTTAAGTCCACATTACAAATGCATCAAATAAAAGCTTATTTTATGGTTTATAGTAAAATAGGTTTGTAGTAATATTGAGCATCGTTACCTTGTTGTATATTTAACCAACTGTGACTAGTGGAATATCACTTAACTTAGATTTGTTATAAAACGAATAACGCTATTTCAATGTACTGCCAACATAGTGGACAATTTGCCAGCATGTATAGAGACACTGCAAGAATACTGATAGTGTATAGGGAGCAGATCTATCCTGCATCAGAATCCCACTCAGCCATCTGTAATAGCTCCCTGACAGTTCATCTGACTGCAGCAGAAATATGAATGTGATGTTTACAGCTGATGACAGAAAGGGGCCATTTGAAGTGCCATAATGCAGTTTACAGTGGATTCTAGGGTGTTTGGTTTTCATTGAACAATACTGCATTTGGACCATTATATTTTTTTATTTTTAGCAATCGTTTGCATGTTATATAAGAGAATTGTTCGCCTTCAAGCTATAGCTTTGTTCCTTAACTCTTTACGCGCCTGGATGATGAAGAATAAATCAATCTATCACAGTGCTTCAGTCAATTTCACAAGAACAGTTACAACCCATGCATTTTCTACATAATGAATTGAAATTTTGTTTTTCTATAAGTGTATTTAGCTTTATGTGAACTATAGAGAAATAAAAAATAATAAAGTGATTAACTAATATTTCAATGGATAAAATAAATTATTTATAACTTGAGTTTTTCCATTTTGTAAAATTAAAATTACATTAATAATAATAATAATAATAATATTAATAATAAACATAACACAAAAATACATGTAATCTTGTCTTTAACATTGCAGAGATGTTAGGGCCACTGCAATTTATAATTTTATTTACCTTTGTTCTTTGGTACCTGACACATAATAAGACAACAGTGGTAAAGATAGATTGGAGGCCAAGAGTTTTAGGATCTCTCTATGTACAATATCTATCTATCTATCTATCTATCTATCTATCTATCTATCTTTGACTAAAGAAACTACAGAATAGCAAAAGTTTACTCAGATTTATTCTGAATTTTGTACTGTAAAAATGCACATAACTTTAATAACATAAATGTGAAATACTCTATTCTTCTTATATTCCCATTAAGCTTTCACTAAATAAATTGAATTAGCAGGGAAAACACAGTATATCCTGAATAGAGTTTTCCATGATCAAACATTGATGTATTGGTGGGTTATCCTGAGGAAACATTATCAATATCAGATAAGTGGAGGTCCAATGCAATTAGAGGAGCCGTGGTGCTCTAGCAACACTATATACATTTCTCTGTACACCTGCACACTATACATTTAATTGCAGTCATGCAGGGTACTGCAGAGTTGTCCTATTTACTTAAATGCAGCGCCATCTTTTCCATTGGGCACATTAGGCACTTTCCCAGATGCCCCACAAATATAGGGGCCCAGGTGTGGTATGCTTGTCCCAGGAATACAAGAAACATACCCAGAAGTGGCTAGAGGCATGACCTAGTGTGATGTCATGTATTTGGAAAGGGCCCACTGCAGTGCTCTGCCAGGGGCCCGTAATGCTGTTAAGACGGCTCTGCTTAAATGCCCTACACAGTCGATGGCAGAGGTGCCAAAAGTTGGACCCCCACCAATCTCAACTTGTTGGCCTATCCTAAACATACTCTATCAATATTGTTATCCTGGGAAATCACTTTAAGAGAACTATTCTTACATTAAATTTTACTTTATTTATTTCATGACAGAAGCCCCTTAATACAAGCCTATTAATTCTGAAAACAATTAGAGTAAACTGAAAGCAAATAAGTATGACAAGCGGGATAAACAATATACGTGTAGTAAACAAATCTGAGACAAACTAAGAATGTATATCACAATGATGAAGTAGAATTGGACATTCATTAACTACTAAGATGCACACATTTTTTTAATTGTAGGTTTGGTAGCATAGGTATAGAGGAGGCACAGGATGTACAGTAGCTACAATCGGGCTCTCTGCCAGGAGGGTCTATTTCACTGTTATATTGAAAAACAGCAATGGACTATAATGCAGTAATAGTACAGGATGTAATTTTGCTACATGGAAATATCTATTTATCATTAATTATTTTAAATATATATATATTTTTTTTATGTATCTTTGCATCTGGACTCCTAAGGGAGAGTTCACATGGGGTATTGTGGCATGTACCTGTGGCCTTTATACAACATCATTCATTGTGCTGTGTTATTTTCATACTTGCAAGCGCTTAATTTCAACACAATTGCGACGCGCAATGTCCCAACGCCCAATGCTCCCTATAATCAATTATTTGATGGCGTCTGTACGTCTGAAATAATTGACATGTCAATGTTTTTCAGGCACGTGCAAAATACGAGAGTATCTGAATGACGGCACATAGTTTACATTACAGTCTATGAGAAGTGTACTTGAACATTGTTTTTGCCGTATGTCGGCGCAAAATATGCACAAAAATACGTGCAAAAAGATGCTGTGTGAACATGACCTAAGTTTCACCTATGTGTACTTAACTGGACTTTTTTGCCTAGTATAGCGGTGGTACTCAACTAGTTTTAGTAAATGTCCTTTTACCTGGGTCTGAAGTCAGTTGAATCTCCAAGATAAATGCCAAAAGCAGAGATGATCAACATTTTATAAACTTTGTAGAACAATTTACATCAATATTTATTGCTGTTCATTAATGTGATTAATCAATTAATAGAAACCTGACATTCAAGTGGATTTGGACCAGAACCCTAAACATATTTAGATCCTAGACCCCTAAGCTGATTCAGACCCCCTTATTTTGTAAATTCCCCAGATTAGACAGCTAAACTAACTCACACTCTAAATCAGATCTTAAAAATTAATTTCATTCCTAGCCCACCCCATAAAATGAATTCAGACCCCAGTTCTGACCCCCTAATATTATTCATAGCACTAACCTGGCTGTTTTTACTTCTAGACTCTTCAATGCATATATTAGGTTAGATCTTCCAGGTCCAGTTTTGGTCCAGTTTTGGTCCAGTTTTGGTCCAGTTTAGGCCTCAGTTTGCCAGTTGAGGACTGCAGTATTATAGTGTCTCGTTATGTACTGTGTTTTAAATGTTTTTCATTATATTCATAGTGTGTAATTTATTTCTGCTTATGTATAAATATAGCAATTTACATATATCACTGCAAGATCCTACTAATCAAATGTATGATCTCACTTCTTAAAACTGCAGCGTTGTCCACACCACCCAGATATTTGAGACAACATTAACAATTCCAGTTAGAGGAAAAACCATCAGAGGGTTTGCTATGGACAACAGCACTATTGTTCTTTGTTATTGTGTTTCAATATCTCCAACCATAAGCACCTGTTTTAAGGGTGCTTTCACACGGTGCGTTTTTGGTGCGTTTTTTTGGATGCGTTTTTTTGTGCAACAATATATATCATTAATTGCTGTGCCTTCCTGCACAAAAAACGCATCAAAAACGCACCAAAAACGCACCGTGTGAAAGCACCCAAAAGGTGAGAACTACTGACATGACTTTCAGAAGTGAAATCATTACCTTCATGCCTGACCTACATATTGTAGACTTTCACTTTAAATGTAAAATGAACTCTATTTCACTCTTTTCATATTCTAATGTAAATCTAAATTTCTTGCTATTACATTTTTACATATATGTGTTTTTATTCGTTACTAATCTTGAGTCTACATTATAGGCATTTCTATTTTTTTAGAACAAGGCCTTCAATGCTCTGCTAAAACCTTAATCCCCTTTAATATGCGTTTATTCAGCTTGATTGTATTAAAATTTGTATAAAGCAGTAGATAAATCTGGACACCAGCAAACCTTTTCAACTTTGTCCAGTCCATTAATAATCAAGCAAATGCATAAAGGGGTCCATAGGAAGGATTTTGTAATGGCAGATTTGGGGCTGCTTTATATGTGTACTTATATCAATATATATATATATATATATATATATATATATATATATATCAATATATATATATATAATATATATATATATATATATATATATATATATATATATATATATATATATATATATATATATATATATATATATATTCCTTGTACAATATGAACATTAAAATCTCCTTTTCAGGATTTATGGATCTAGACAGATTTAATGAGGTCTTTTTAAACTGCTGAAGGTGCAATCTAAAATCTGTTCTAGTTCTGTTATGTCTTCAATGAGCTCCGTACTGAGAAAGAAATAGATATATGTATACAGTGCTAAAACAGTAGGGTGCCTGTATCAATGGTATTGTTAGTATATATACTGCATATGCATACATTTACCCTAGTATGTCATGGTCTTTTTTTTTAGAATATAGGTTATTATAAATTGTATTCAGATGGCTTCTCAACTGGCAGTTTTCTTTTATAGTATGCACAAAGGATGACATGTATGAAAATGGTTGCACCAGTTTTTTTGAATACTTTGAGCCAAAAATCTGTCATAGCCCTTCCGACAGATGTATGAATAGTCAAATTCTATAGTCATACTCTAGAATTTGGCGCATTCTGCACTAGATACTGCAAAAATGTGGCAAGTATGGGCTAAAGCGTGGCGCAAAACTGCCATACAAGTCCATTCCATGGTTGTTCTGGCGTGATATGTGCCAAAAGAGAGTGGTACAATTTTTTTTTACAATGTATGACGCGTCATACACCCAGTTTTAGCGCAATGTGTGCCATACCTGACACTTTGGAATGCGACAAACATGTGGGTTCATTTCGCACCACATTCGTAATATTGTAAACATTTCTGAATGTGGGATGGCAAAACTAGGCGCATAAGTGCTCGAACAGCCAGGCCAATTTAAATGTGGTCTGTCTGAGCCTGAGTAGTCATAATAGAACTAAATTTGCCATTAGGGCAAAAATTTCCCTTATTTCTCAACTTATACCAATAAAATAATAAAAAGTAATTTACGATAATTATCAAACTATAAAAAATTTAATTATATAAGTTTACTAATAAATTATACAATATTAATTTATAGAAAACTAAATTTTAAATTAAATACAACAAAACCAATGCGGCATCTATCATAAATCCTGTTCTCAATGAACTGTTTTAGCAGCCATTATTGAATTCTGGCATTCATTTATACACATGTTGGCGCCTTACTAATACGCCAAAGTACTGTGGCGTGCCAAACATATAAACATATATACACTAGGTGCCTCGAACATTAGGTGCCATTTACGACCCCACATTTACCACTTTTATAAATTCAGGCGCATTTTACACTGAAAAAACTATGCAAAAAATGGTGTTGAGGTGCCAAGTTTCATACATGCCACCGTTAGGGCCACATGTATGAAATTTGGCATTTAAACACCAAATTTCATGTGCACTATAATAGCATAGAATGCCACAGTTTTATGAACCCGCTCTACTGCGGGTCATAAATCAGGCGCATTCTAGCATTAGTACGACATTTCTGGCTCAGGTAAACCACTTTGAAAGTGGTTTACCTGTTCCAGCAGTAATGTGCCTAGAATTGCCGTACTTAAGCTATAAATCTATAGCTTCATACGGTTCTAGTGCACTGTGCCTCCCGCACACACCCCAAATCAGGTGCATTACAAAGTGCCGCTTGCACTCTAATGCGCCTGATACGGGCGTACAGGAGGCATTACACTAATGTGAACGGGGCTGCACCTGATGTCGGGCTGAAAAGACGCTAGACTTCTGGCATAGTCCCGTTCATACATGTCCCTCTTAATGTTTTGTTTCTACATCAAAGGGATTGCCTGCTTTATCATAAAACTTTCTAACACCATAAACTGTCATGTTGTGTCACATAAGGGTGGATTTGTTGCATTTTTCAACTGCATTAAAAATACAAGCAATTAAAAAAGCATGCATTTTTTAAAAACCACATGAGTTTTTTAATTAACCGAAATTGCATCTGTGTTCTAAATAAGAGTTCATTATAAAACTACTTGCAATAAAAAATCGTGTTTTTTTGCTGCATGCATTTTTTATGTGTTTTTAGACACATGCATTTTCTGCAGTGTCAACATACAGTAGCTATGCTTTACCATAGCTATTTGAAGATTCCCTCTGCCCATGCATGGCATATGTTAACAACAGAGAACAGCTGTCTCCATGTCCATAGGACAGAAGATTGTGGAGGTCATATGAATAGGCATAATGTACTTCGAAACTGGAGATTCTACTGCCTGTATTTGTGCACATGTACATTGCATCAGATAGTGATCAGCATCTGCATAAATGTTGGCAAAGTAAGGGAAGACTGAGAAGTGGTCACGTGTGTAAATTACCACTATTTTATATCCTATGGACATTATATTATAACATTGTTTAGAAATGCCATCCAGCAGCAGCAAGGGGCCTTTAAGTAACAAGGTGGAGTTAGGGATAGGAACATTAAAGGGGTTTTCCCACCGCAATGATAAGCTTTACAAAGGTACAGACTATTATCAAATACATTTCTATTCTGATTTTGCTTTGTTTAAGTGATAAAGGAGATTATATCTCCTGCTTGTTGATTTAACTTTCTTTATGTTAGTGGCCATCTCTCTGCTGTCATTGCTCAAACTGCCCTGGCTGAATATGGTGACTACCTGCTGAGTATTATCTCAAGTACAGAAGCTTGTTTATCTATGTTACTGACAAGCTTTAACCCTCTAGAGAGCTGTAGCCTTGTACATTGCAGTTTATAAACCCCCTGTACTGATGACACTGTAACAGGCTCAGCTAGAAATAGCTAAGCTGATATGCTAATCACTGCTGTAGAACCACCCTCAGCCTGACCAGAAAGTATGAGTCTTAAGCTGGTTGTGAAACGCAGGCTCTGTGAAAAAGCATGGTGAAAATATCCCTTTAACTCTTTAATTTGACACATTTTAACAATATTTTAGGAAATTTTACCATTACATATTCAACTCCTTTAATAATAGTGCAAAGCATTTTGATAGAAGTAAATACCATGTATAAAGTATTATCACAAAGTAATGCTATTAATACAGGTTTTTTTTAGTAAAGATGGCCTTTTAGATTTTATAAGCCTATAGAAAATCCATATACTGTGAGGTCAGGAGAAGGTGAGCAGAGCAATTATTTCCTCTGTACTACATGACCGTTTAGGGAATTGGAGCTCCCTTTACATTGGAAAAATAATTTACATTGAAGAAAAGTTTATAGGGTTTGTCCTGCAATGGGGCCAGTGTAGGTACATAAAAAAGAAAAAATGTAATACCTATGCAAAATAGAAACATGGACCGCACATCCTTACTATATGTTGATCTAATGCTTCTCAGCACAATTTTTTACAAAAATGAACAGGAGGTTCTTAGTATACTTTTTGATCAAAACGTATGTGCCCACTTGCCACATCACAGCGACCTCTTTAAAGTGGGTCCCTACGCTAATGGGGGCAACACTGCATGGCGGCCACTGCCGCAGCAAAAACCACACAGATGAGGGGCACAACCCAGTGGTCCAACAGCACCACTGTTGCCAGAACTAGCCCCCTGGCTATGGGCTGCACCACCACAGCATCACAACAACAATGGCCACCATACAGCACTGCCACCAAAAAAAAGGAAAGGTTGACACAGCTTACCTTCCTTTGGGCTCCCTGCAAGTATACTGAAAGGAGCAGGGCATTAACCCTTTTATACAGACTACTGCTAATTAAAAACACCTGGGCCAAATGGGGAGGAGTACTGATCCATGTGTGAAAAAGCAAGGACATATTGTAAAACATATGCAAAAGAGAAACATGGACCGCACATCCTTACTATACGTTGATCTAATGCTTCTCAGCACAATTTTTTACAAAAATGAACAGGAGGTTTTTAGTATACTTTTTGATCAAAACGTATGTGCCCACTTGACAAGTCACGGCGACCGCTTTAAAGTGGGTCTCTACGCTAGATCAACGTATAGTAAGGAGGTGCGATCCATGTTTCTTTTTTGCATATGTTTTACAATATGTCCTTGTTTTTCACACATGGATCAGCACTCCTCCCCATTTGGCCCAGGTGTTTTTAATTAGCAGTAGTCTGTATAAAAGGGTTAATGCCCTGCTCCTTTCAGTCTACTTGCAGGGAGCCCAAGGGAAGGTAAGCTGTGTCAACCTGCTGTTGGGCCACTGGGTTGTGCCCCTCATCTGTGTGGTTTTTGCTGCGGCGGTGGCCGCCATGCAGTGTTGCCCCAATTATCGTAGGGACCCACTGAACCTCCTGTTCATTTTTATAAAAAATTATGCTGAGAAGCATTAGATCAACGCGTAGTAAGGATGTGCGATCCATGTTTCTTTTTTGAATATGTTTTAAAAAATGTAATACTTACCTATATGCCCCCATCACTGCTGCTCTGGAGCTCACAGCAATTCGCTTCTCTTCACTACTGGATTCTTGTCCCAACAAACAGGAGAGGGTTGCGACCTATTCACTTACAATAGAGTGCAAGCCTCTCCTATGTGTCAGTATAAGAACCTAAAAGTGAAGACGAGCTTCAGAGCAGTGCAGGGGACCTGTAGGTAAGTACAACTTTTTGAAATTATTTTACCCATTCTGGCCCCATTAAAGAATAATTTTTATTTGTGGGTCAACCCTTTTGCAATTGTACTGAGCATCAGCGCACCATGGCATCAGAGTTTTCCATTTTCAATCTGTGTATTAACGGACAGTTTTTCTGCTTAAAGAGGACTTCCACCCGAATTGTAAAATTGTTCTAAGTCTGGCAAATATATTTTATTTCTTTACCTAAATATTGTCATTTTGCCATTAGGTTGTTACAACCTTTTTGGCAAACAAAATGAAAGAGAAACCATAATCCCAATAGAACCTATAATATTTCCATTACAGTTTTTATTAAAAACCACTTACTTTATATCCTGACTGATATCAGAAATAGAATCTTTTAGGGTATCCTGTGACATCTGATTTTAATAAATACCTGTGTTCCCTATGAAATAACAATTCTAGGGCATCTTCTCGTATAAATCTGTGTTGTGATGTTCCTCTGTTAGTCCTCTGAGAAATTCATTATCAATCTGTCAGCTAGGTGTTACCAATTTTCGGCATGTCCCTGCCCAGTCTGACATTGTCCAATCAGTGCAAGAATTAGAATGTGCAAGGAGACAATCTCGACAAATAACATTTATCATCTATACCCAGGATATGTGATAAATGTATGATCAGTGGGACACCCACAATCATTAGAATGGAGGTTCTCAATTCCCCATCTGAATGGAGCAGCAGTTATTAATGTAAACTCCTGCTCTGTTCAATGTCTGAAAAACTGAATATAATAGGCGAGCACTTTACTCGCTTATCTCCATAAATCCCATAGACAGGAAATGGAGCTGCATTTTGCACGCACAATCCATGATGCATAAAGATGGGTTTTTAGGAGCCCATTCTCCATGAATGTTGGTATTGAACCCTCACCAATCACACATCTATTGTCTAGCTTGTGTATAGGTGGTAAATGTTTTGGTGGTACAAACCCTTTATGGTGTTGAGATAGTCTGAGATAGTCTGTATGGAGGAACACCTGTAGACTTAGGGCTTGTCCCCATGGCAGAGAGCAAATACCAGTCGATTATCCGACCAGTATTGGCTCTGTTTTGCGGCCTGTTTGCGGAGAAAAGCCCTCCCCCTTCGCATAGACTTGTTCATATTCCGCCTGAAAACTGGGCGGAAGAATGAACATGTTCTATGTTTTTCGGGCCACCGGCAGTCTAAAAACCCGTCCGGCGGAAAATCCGTGTAGTGGGGACTGCTGCGTGGGTTTTCCATAGAGGTTTTCTAGGAGTTGACAGAAAACCGTCTGTAAAACCGTCCAAAAACCCTTGCCGTGGGGACAAACCCTTATACTGAGACATGCAGAGGAACAATTAGGCATCATACAATACTATGACTGTAATACTACACATCTGTGCAATTGACAGCTTTATATAGATTTATAATACAACTATTTACATACTAATATTAGGACATCGTTCCATTTTTATTTATTTATCATTGATCCTAAAATAAGTCCTCTACAGACAATTTATTAGCTCAAATATTTTTAAAATATTTTTGTAGTCAGTCAATTTTTATATTCATGTAGCATTTATATTTTAAAGCACAGTTTATTGAAGAAAAACAGACATTATCTAATTTTAAAATATAACAAAAAATTTCACATAATCAGTACTTTAAAATGTGTTTATTTTTTGTTTCAGCTATTGATTCAGTTGATTAAATTGTTCATGTTCTGCAAGTTTAATCTTTTTTCAGTTATCTACAGCAATCATTTGATATAAAACAAGCTGTAATTATTGATTTTTATATCAAAGGTGCAAATAGTTATTATTAACTATGATAACATGTATATTATTAACAAGTACAATTTTTAGGGACCTGCTGTTTGCTCAAGCATATGAAAGACATTACCTCGTCAAGTGAGGAAAATAATCCATGTATTGCATAGCTTAAACTTTAAAAATACCATATTATGGTAGCCCTAAACATTGCAGAAAATATAATTCATCAGATAAGAATTTGAATCATTATCATGACATCAGTTTAGGAGATTCTAAAAGAACATAAAATACATCCTATCAAGAATATTCACATTGTATTACAATCTAAAAGCACAGAGTGATATTTTTGCTCTTTTCCTAATTTTCTGTATTTGCTAGGAATATGATCGGAGAACACAGAAAAATATTGATAATTTTAAATGAGAAAATGGAAACTGGCAATGTAAACATTATGCAATGATAGTAAGTCAACAAAGGCCTTAGAATACATTGTATCAAGGGGATTGTAGTTCTGCATATAAAATGACCCTTTATACAAAGCTACATCTGCTGACATCTGTTGACAGCTAAATAAGTTAGCACATGGTCAAACAAATTAAGTAATTTTGTCTAGAATATCATTTAATTGAAGGCTTCTGACAAAACACTCGCTACTACCATTTAAATCAGATTTATACTCAGTTTTGTTAACATGTCATGTATATTTTCAAATATGTTTCATATTTATTATACTCGGGAATACACATTCAACTAAATAAATAATACAAAATAAGTATTGTAATACTTTTGTCCCAACTTAATTAAGTTGAAATACATTTGAAACACAGTTATTTCAATTGCTGTTGCTGTCTCTGGCATTCATGAATTTGATGTTCTTAAAGTATAGGACAGCAGTATTATAGGCTACGATCCTCAAAGCTTTTCACAGCTCCTTTGATCTATCTTTCTCTCCCTAAGGGAGGGCTTAAAATTATTGGTATAGTTAAAGGGGACTTATATTTGCACTATAATAATGTAAGGCCTTGTCTTATTTATCCCATTCTCTGCTGTTGCTGGGAACGAAAAGACATTAGTTATTACCTGGCAAGTATAACCATTTAGTGACAACATGACCGTAGGCATGGTACAAAAGTAATTCTGATACCACTAGAAATTGTGTACTTGATATATAATATATATATATTCTACCTGTCGTTATCTACCTATCTATCTTTACACATATTATATATGTGTAAATATACAATATGCATATTGTATCTTTACACATATATGTAATATATATATATATACATATATATATATATATATATATATATATATATATATATATATAATATATATATATATATACACACACACACACACATATATAGACAGAATTACCATTTATTATTGCATCCACTTTGTCTAAAGGTAAAATAATTTAGATGACATTTTCTTTAAAATGTTTAGATGTTTCTGAGAAAATTCAGTTGTCTGCATTCATTAGTTCCCATATATATAATATGTGTAAGGATAGATAGATATTCTATGACAGGTTGATATGTTACAACAATAATTTATTATAATAAGTAAAAACAAAGTGTTATCATTTTTGTCATTATTATTATTATTACTTGCATTATTATTATATTCTTTATTATGCTATTTTTAAGTTCAATTTTTCAGGTATCTTTAATGTATATACATGTAATTTTTTTATATTAATAATCAAAAATATTAGTTCCCAGCATATACTGACTTCATGAACATTTAAATTGCATTTTAACAGTATATAATGTCTTTGTTATATTTAATTTAATATGAGTTTTGCCTACACCAGTTTTTGAAGTGGGAACTAATGACTGCAGACAACTGAATTTTCTCAGAAACATCTAAACATTTTAAAGAAAATGTCATCTAAATGATTTTACCTTTAGACAAAGTGGATGCAATAATAAATGATAATTCTGTCTATACAACAGAACATGTGGTTACTATTCAGGTCTTTGGAATTCTTGCCTACAGGCTGACTTTGCCTTTGAGCTATATTACTTTAAACAGCCATCGATAGAATAATGCAGCCATATATTGCCAGAGGATTAAAGACATTAACTGAATCATTCACTTTGAGTTAGCATTATTTAGATAAATGTGAGTGTAGGCTATCCTTTCTCCAATGTAAAAGTCATATATTCTTTTCTGCAAAATATAAGTATTACATATATCAAATGTTCATTTCCACACTGTTGTACACATGCAATATTTCTATCTATTCCTGAGTTAATTCAAAATGTAATGACATCACAAGACAGCTACATCATATCAGATGAGAGTGATATGACTAGTCAATCATTTATAAACTTCCCTTATCATATTGGGATTTATTGTATTTTATACTAATATTTCCAACATTTTTGTAAGGTCATCTCTAAGATCTTGTTACTTTTTTTTTATTATTAGGTGCTTCATTGCTTGAAACGCGTCAGCTGTATTTCTTTTTCTGCTTTGAAGAAAACTCAATAAAAACAAGGATTTTAAGGACACTGGAACTTTCTTCATTTCTATGTAGCGTTTTTATTTTTTTAGGCTGCACAATCTTTTACCGACCACTCCCCATCTAGAATAGTAATAGGACTTCTTATAGTAGATTCCTTAAAGTAAAAGCACAACTGAACTTCCATTTTAAGTAATTCTCAGTAATAGAGAAATTAAAGAAATATGTTTGGTGTCATCATGATTATTCCTTAGTTTACTGGTGCTGACCTCCAAATACCCTGCATAAACATAAGTAATAAAATGTTTGCAACCAGGCACCACTTAGGAACTTACTGCTTATGGTTTAGCTATTGAATTTCATATACAAACAGTATGCTTTTAGCTCCTAAACTCCCTCTAATGGTGGCTGCAGGCACACTGAATTTAATCATTTGCTCATTTTACTAAGCAAGGGATTTGAAAATTTGCACCAAGAAAAAAAAGATTAATGTTTTAAAGATTAACAAATTATTAAAGAGATCTTATCAGGCAGTCTATGCTGCCCTATCTGAGAGTAGGCTGTAATAGACGAGAGAAGCTGAGCTCTGTGATATATATGGTTATATGACAGAGAAGAGAAACTGAGCTCTGTGATATATAGGGTTATATAATAGAGGAGAGAAGCTGAGCTATGTGATATATAGAGTTATATGATATAGGAGAGAAGCTGAGCTCTGTAATATATAGGGTTGTATGATAGAGGAGAGAAGCCTGAGCTCTGTGATATTTAGGGTTATATGACAGAGGAGAGAAGCTGAACTCCGTGATTTACAGGTCTATATGACAGAGGGAGAGGAGCTGAGCTCTGTCATATATAGGGTTACATGATAGAGGAGAGAAGCTGAGCTCTGTGATATATAGGGTTATATGATAGAGGAAAGAAGCTGAGCTCTGTGATGTATAGGGTTATATGATAGAGGAGAGAAGCTGAGCTCTGTGATATATAGAGTTATATGATAGAGGAGAGAAGCTGAGCTCTGTGATATATAGGGTTATATGATAGAGGAGAGAAGCTGAACTCCGTGATTTACAGGTTTATATAACAGAGGGAGAGGAGCTGAGCTCTGTGATATATAGGGCTATATGAGAGAAGGAAAGAAGCTGAGCTCTGTCATATATAGGGTTATATGACAGAGGAGAGAAGCTGAGCTCTATGATATATAGGGTTATATGATAGATTAAATAATCTGAGCTCTGTGATATATAGTGTTATATGATAGAGGAGAGACGCGGAGCTCTGTGATATATATATATATATATATATATATATATATATATATATAGAGGATACAGGTATATAGAGGAGAGAACCTGAGAACCTGAGTTCTGTAATATATAGGGGTATATGATAGTAGAGAAGCTGATCACTGTAATATATAGGGTTATATGATAGAGGAGAGAAGCTGAGCTGTGTGATATATACGGTTATATTATAGAGGAGAGAAGCTGAGCTCTGTGATATATAGGGTTATATGATAGAGAGAGAGAAGCTGAGCTCTGTAATATATAGGGTTATATGACAGAGAGAGAGAAAAGCTGAGTTCTGTGATATATAGGGTTATATGATAGAGGAGAGAAGCTGAGCTTTGTGATATGTAGGGTTATATGATAGAGGAGAGAAGCTGAGCTCTGTGATATATAGGGTTATATGGCACCTTTTGAAAAATAGGAGTAAATCCTACCAGAAGTTCTTAGGTGCCAACACTATGTACACAAATTAATAAATCTGACACATCACAATTTGTGTGTTAGTGTGTCAGTTCATTGGCACTAAAAAGCAATATTTAAAAAATTAATAATGGTAAATACATACAATCTCTACGCGTTACGCCCACTCGCTTGGTGTTCTTCCTCAGGAGTTATGTACTAGCATTAGATGAAAGCCATTATAGGTTATAAACACTAAAGGGGCGAATCCACATAATTTAAATATACACAATAAAGGTTTACAATCCGTATGATATCAAACACTCCAATTGGAGATGGGCGAATCGATTCTAACGAAGTGGAATTCGTTTAGAATTTCAGGAAAACTTCGGTTCTGAACGAAGTCAAAGTTTGGGGTACTTCGGGTGAACGAAGTGTGCTTTTGATTGATAAAATGGCTGCGAGCACATGGCGCTACATGGGGCAAAGCACTCTGGGAGGAAGAAGGGCATAGCCTGCATGACATGTGCAGAGATGAAGCCAATCAGAGACCGGCGGGATTCTGTGACGTCACCGCACTATATAAGTCCGGGCACGACGCTGGGAGCTCATACCGCTCTCACTGTACTGATTAGGGAAGGTGCTGCCGCGGCTGATTGTTACTGAAGAACTGATTTTTATACAGCGATTTTTGTGGGGTGTCTCAGCTTGTCTCAGAGACTGCTTCTCTTAATGTTCTATTTCTGATTTTTTGGTGTATTGGATCTGAAGTCCAGTGCATATACATGTTTATGCTATCTGCTCACAGCACATTGAATATCCAAGGGGCATCTAAGCCAGTTCATGTTGTATTCATTTAAAGAGAGAGAGTTTTTCTATTACAGATAACACTTCATGTTTGGCTGGGCAATTCTTTTGCGCAATTTACATCCAGGGGTTAATTAAGTGTTGTACTACTGCTGTTGTGACTCCAAGAAACCGTCTTTTTCACCGCCAAAAAAATAAAATTTTCCTGTAGCATAATTCACAAGCGAAGGTTAATTACAATTTTTTCTCTTGTTGTGTAGCGTAGAAAACACGCTATTATAACACGCTACAAAGCTAGCAGTTTCGGCTGCTCAATTCTTTTGCGCAATTTACATCCAGGTGTTAATTAAGCGTTGTTTTTGTGCTATGGTGACAAAAATAGACCGTCTTTTCACCGCCAAAAAATACAATTTTCCTGTAGCATAATTCGCAAGCGAAGGTTAATTACAATTTTTTTTCTTGTTGTGTAGCGTAGAAAACACGCAATTGTAACACGCTACAAAGCTAGTAGTTTCCGGCTGCTCAATTCTATTGCGCAATTTACATCCAGGGGTTAATTAAGCGTTGTTCTGCTGCTGTTGTGACTCCAAGAAACCGTCTTTTTCACCTCAAAAAAATACAATATTCCTGTAGCATAAATCACAAGCGAAGGTTAATTACAATTTTTTCTCTTGTTGTGTAGCGTAGAAAACATACATTTTAGAACAAACAGTATGTCAGACAGAGAGGTGGCAGGCTCTTCACCTGCGAGTGGCAGAGGCACAAACATTCCTGTAGCAGGTCGCAGCACAGCAAGGGGACGTCGTAGCAGGGGTCACTCGGTGAGGCCACAAATGCCGCTGTCATCTAGCGGCCGTGTACTGACTAGCAACCTAATGGTTCTTGATTGGTTGACTAGGTCATCCACTTCCTCCCAGATGACATCTGACAACCCCAGCCAAGAGTCGGTGGGAACGTCAGACACAACCCTTAGTTGCATGGCCCGGGAGCGGGTCAGCGGCCCTCACCTGTCCTCAACCCGCCTCTGTCCCATCCGGTTCCCTCAGCCAGATATCTACTATGTGGTCTGGGCTCAGCGCCACTATATAGCGAGGATGAACAATTTGAGGAGGGCAGTCAGCAGCTACTTGGCAGTGAAGAAATGGGGAAAATATCCCCTGCTTCTTGCAGTAGGCGGCAAAGTATAGATGTTGAGAGTGGCATGGGAGTTCATGTTGTGAGTGGTCAGCTTCTGCGTACCAAGACCGGTGATGAGGACAGCAATGACGATGAAACACAAATAGATGATGATGTAGCCGACCGCACTTGGGAGCCGGGTGAGGCAAGGGCTTCATCATCGTCAGGAGGAAGAAGGCGTCAGCTTGCGCGTCAGCAGCGGCGCAGCCAGCAAGGTGGGTCGTGTGCCGTGAGTAAGCAGATAGCAACAGTGTGAGGTCGGGAGCCAAGCGGCCACGGGGTAAAAAACCCGCTTCGCAGGTCCAAGAAAGTAGCGGCACAGGGGCTCAGCGAGGAAGCGCAGTAGTCACTCAGTGCGGAGCGTTGGCGGTAAAATCCGATACTCGCGGTGTGGCAGTTCTTTGCTAAGACACCGGAGGAGCCGAATATGGGTATATGTAGAATCTGTAAGCAGAAAGTGAAGCATGGCCAGGGAGCTAACGTTGGCACCACGGCCCTGCATTGACACATGCAGCGTCACCATCCGGTGGCCTGGGAGAAACGTGGCTCAGATGTGGTGGTCCATCTTGCCGCCGCAGCAACAGCAGCAGCAGCAGCGCCCAGTGGCACGCATGCCATTGCAGCCAGTCAAGACTCCACCACCTCTGCAGAAGGGAGCTGTTTCTCTTTGACATCATCTCCCGGTCCAGATGCTCCTGCTCCTCGCTACTCATAGCGCCAGCAGTCGTTCAGCGAGGCGATTGCAAAGAGACAACAGTATGCATCCAACCATCGTAAGGTGCAGCAGCTGACCGTGCTCCTGTCCAAGTTGTTGGTACTGCAGGCCCTCCCTTTCCAAATGGTGGACTCTGCACCATTCAGAGAACTAATGGCTTGTGCCGAGCCGAGATGGAGAGTTCCAAGCCGTAATTTCTTTTCCAAAAAGGCAGTACCAGCACTTCATAAATATGTAGAACAGAAGGTGGGCCAGTCCTTGAGCTTATCGGCTTGTTCCAAGGTGCACGGCAGCGCGGACGTCTGGAGCTGTAACTACGGTCAGGGCCAGTACATGTCCTTTACGGCCCACTGAGTGAATGTGCTTCTGGCCCAGGCACACCAACAGCTTGGACAGGAGACGCCGCTTTCTCCTCCACATTGTCAAACTGCTGCTCCTGCACCAATGTCCGCCTCCTCCTCCTCCACCACCACCACCATCTCAGCCTCCACAAGTACTGCTCCATCATACCACATGTGTAGGGCACAGCGGTGTCACGCAGTTCTACACCTGGCTTGCCTCGGCGAACGATGTCACACAGGGGAGGAACTGCTCCGCGTCATGCAGCAAGAAATCGATGTGTGGCTTTCTCCGCGCCAACTGCAAATCGGAACCATGGAGATGGACAATGGGAGTAGCATGTTGTCCGCGCTACACCGAGGAGGGATGGTCCATGTGCCCTGCATGGCGCACGTGTTCAATCTGGTTGTGAAAAGGTTCCTAAAGTCTTCCACCAATCTTCAGCAGATTCTGAAAATGGCCAGGAAACTGTGCATGCACTTTATCTATTCGTACAAAGCCAGGAACACCCTCCTCGAGTTGCAGTGGCAGAACGGCCTCCCCCAAAATACTCTGATATGAGATGTGTCCACCTGTTGGAATTCCAGCCTGCACATGTTGGACAGACTGTATGAACAGAGAAAGGCCATTAGCGATTTTTTGATGATCCAGGCAGACCGGAGTACTCCCCTGTGTAACTTTGATGTCAGCCAGTGGCAGCTCATGCGTGACACCTGCCGTTTGTTGAGTCCATTCGAGGAGGCGACGTTATTTGTCAGTCGCCAGGACTACGGGATGAATAACGTCATTCCACTGCTTCATGTCCTGGAACAGATGCTGAAAAATCTGTCTGGGCAGGGGACTGGAGACGTGGCGACTACATCTCGTGGCCACATGAGTCCGGTGGGGACTGAAATGGAGGAGGAGGAGGAGGACATTGGAGCAGAAGCATTGTCTGGTGAAATGAGTGGATTTTCTACCCAGGTGACAAGAGAGGAGGAGCAGGAGCAGCTGGAGGAGGTGGATGGAGCTGAGGAAGAGGAGGCAGATGACCCCCAAGCACCGTGGCAGTATACAGTGGAAATGGAGGCAGGGAGCCCCTCGGAGTCACTTGTGCAGATGGCCCGCAGCATGCTTATTTGCCTGGCTAGTGACAGCCGAATAGTCAGCATCCGGCAGAGGGATGACTTCTGGCTCTCCACCCTATTGGACCCTCACTACCGGTCCAAAATGGGAGCCTTTTTCCCAGCTATTGAGAGGGAGGACAAACTCAAATACTATAGGGAAATCCTCCGTAATTAGTTGGCCGCTGCTTATGTGCGGCATCGTCCCTCCTCTGACAGGTCTGACCGGCGGGTTCCTCAGCGCTCACGTACTACTGCCGCGGCTGCTGGGGGAAGGTGGGGGGGTAGGAGCAGTACCAGCTCCATCAGCAGTAACCTAAGTCTGGAGTCACTGATGAGCAGCTTCCTTCACCCGCCTAGTGGAGGGTAGTCGCCAGCAGCAGCAGCAACAGGACCTGGAGCAGTCCCTGAACACACAATTGGTGGCCTACTTGGACAGCACTCTGCCATCCCAGTTAGAAGATCCGCTGGACTACTGGGCAGCCAAACTGGATGTGTGGCCGCAACTTGTCGAGTTTGCAGTGGAGAAGCTGTCCTGCCCGGCCAGTAGTGTGGCATCAGAGCGGGTGTTCAGTGCGGCGGGGGCCATTGTTAGTCCAAGGAGAACCCGCTTGTCCACGAGAAATGTGGAACGACTGACCTTTGTCAAGATGAATCAGGTGTGGATCGGCCAGGATTTCCACACACCAATGCCTTAGGCGTCAGACTACATCAGCCATGACGCCTCACCCAAACTGTGAGAAATGAGTCTGGGATCAAACTACCTGCCTCAGCCACTATTCTAATGCCGCCACTCACCTGATGCCACACATCTGCTGACAGTTTCTCCATCTGCCAACAACCATCTTTACCAGGGACTGGTATTGCTACCCACCTCCACACTGTGTCATTGTGCCACTGTCTGACCTCATGCTGCTGCTGTGGCTGCTGCCGTGACCTCCACACTGTGTCATTGTCCCACTCTGTGGCCTACTCCTGTTTTTGCCACCTCCAGAATGTCATTATGCCACTGTCTGACCTCATGCTGCTGCTGCCGTGACCTACACACTGTGTCATTGTCCCACTCTGTGGCCTACTCCTGTTTTTGCCACCTCCACACTGTGTCATTGTGCCACTGTCTGACCTCATGCTGCTGCTGTGGCTGCTGCCGTGACCTACACACTCTGTCATTGTGCCACTGTCTGACCTCATGCTGCTGCTGTGGCTGCTGCCGTGACCTACACACTGTGTTATTGTGCCACTGTCTGACCTCATGCTGCTGCTGTGGCTGCTGCTGTGCCCTCCACACTGTGTCATAGTGCCACTATCTGACCTCATGCTGCTTGTGGCTGCTGCCGTGACCTACACACTGTGTCATTGTGCCACTGTCTGACCTCATGCTGCTCCTGTGGCTGCTGCTGTGACCTACACACTGTGTCATTGTCCCACTCTGTGGCCTACTCCTGTTTTTGCCACATCCAGAATGTGATTGTGCCACTGTCTGACCTCATGCTGCTCCTGTGGCTGCTGCCGTGACCTACACACTGTGTCATTGTCCCACTCTGTGGCCTACTCCTGTTTTTGCCACCTCCAGAATGTCATTGTGCCACTGCCTGACCTCATGCTGCTGCCGTGACCTACACACTGTGTCATTGTGCCACTGCCTGACCTCATGCTGCTGCTGCCGTGACCTACACACTGTGTCATTGTGCCACTGTCTGACCTCATGCTGCTGCTGTGGCTGCTGCCGTGACCTACACACTGTGTCATTGTGCCACTGTCTGACCTCATGCTGTTCCTGTGGCTGCTGCCGTGACCTACACACTGTGTCATTGTCCCACTCTGTGGCCTACTCCTGTTTTTGCCACCTCCAGAATGTCATTGTGCCACTGTCTGACCTCATGCTGCTGCTGTGGCTGCTGCCGTGACCTACACACTGTGTCATTGTGCCACTGTCTGACCTCATGCTGCTGCTGTGGCTGCTGCCGTGACCTACACACTGTGTCATTGTGCCACTATCTGACCTCATGCTGCTCCTGTGCCTGCTGCCGTGACCTCCACACTGTGTCATTGTCCCACTCTGTGGCCTACTCCTGTTTTTGCCACCTCCAGAATGTCATTATGCCACTGTCTGACCTCATGCTGCTGCTGCCGTGACCTACACACTGTGTCATTGTCCCACTCTGTGGCCTACTCCTGTTTTTGCCACCTCCACACTGTGTCATTGTGCCACTGTCTGACCTCATGCTGCTGCTGTGGCTGCTGCCGTGACCTACACACTCTGTCATTGTGCCACTGTCTGACCTCATGCTGCTGCTGTGGCTGCTGCCGTGACCTACACACTGTGTTATTGTGCCACTGTCTGACCTCATGCTGCTGCTGTGGCTGCTGCTGTGACCTACACACTGTGTCATTGTGCCACTGTCTGACCTCATGCTGCTCCTGTGGCTGCTGCCGTGACCTACACACTGTGTCATTGTGCCACTGTCTGACCTCATGCTGCTGCTGCCGTGACCTACACACTGTGTCATTGTCCCACTCTGTGGCCTACTCCTGTTTTTGCCACCTCCAGAATGTGATTGTGCCACTGTCTGACCTCATGCTGTTCCTGTGGCTGCTGCCGTGACCTACACACTGTGTCATTGTGCCACTGTCTGACCTCATGCTACTCCTATGGCTGCTGCCGTGACCTACCACAATGTGTCATTGTCCCTCTCTGTGGCCTACTCCTTTTTTTTGCCACCTCCAGAATGTCACTGTGCCACTGCCTGACCTCCTGCTGCTGCCGTGACCTACACACTGTGTCATTGTGCCACTGCCTGACCTCATGCTGCTGCTGCCGTGACCTACACACTGTGTCATTGTGCCACTGTCTGACCTCATGCTGCTGCCGTGACCTACACACTGTGTCATTGTGCCACTGCCTGACCTCATGCTGCTGCTCCCGTGACCTACACACTGTGTCATTGTGCCACTGTCTGACCTCATGCTGCTGCTGTGGCTGCTGCCGTGACCTACACACTGTGTCATTGTGCCACTGTCTGACCTCATGCTGCTGCTGTGGCTGCTGCCGTGACCTACACACTGTGTCATTGTGCCACTGTCTGACCTCATGCTGCTGCTGTGGCTGCTGCCGTGACCTACACACTGTGTCATTGTGCCACTGTCTGACCTCATGCTGCTGCTGTGGCTGCTGCCGTGACCTAGACACTGTGTCATTGTGCCACTCTGTGGCCTACTCCAGTTTTTTCCACCTCCAGAATGTCATTGTGCCACTCTCTGACCTCAAGCTGCTTTGGCTGCCGCCGTCACCTCCACACTCTGTCACTGATGTTGCCACCTGAGCCCTCAGCTTTTTTTTTTCCAGCTGTCGCTCGCATGACTTTATCAGGCTACATTCCCCCTTCAGTTTTTTGGTCAGTTTTGCCCTCTTAAGTGCCCAGGGAATTTTTATAGTAGAAGCGATTCTAAGAGCGGGCGCAGTCATGTGCGTGTCATACTAAAAACACAACATTGTATGAAGACCAAACCAAGCTCCCTCTGCATATTTAAGCATGGAACAACGTTCTACTGCACCCTGCAGGCTCTGTGCACTGGAAATAGCTGTTTTTAACGTGATTCGTGCCGAAGTAATTCGGAACGAAGTTATTTTTGCCGAGAAATTCGGCGAAGTGAACGAAACGAATTTCGGGAAATTCGCCCATCTCTAACTACAATCAATAACAATATAACACTTTTATAAAATGTTCAAAAGTCATTTGCATGATTAAAACCTTTTAGGTAGATCTATGTAGCAGCATACAAGCATCCAGCGGTGATGATGGCTTGTCTGTGTTCCGGTAGGATTTATTCCTATTTTTAAAAAGGTATCATAATTACCCTTTTTGTACTGTATTGTGCTGGAGCAAAGGAGGATTGTGCGGCCACGCAGACTGATATTGATCTTGGAATCAAAGCAATTAAATGTGTTGTACCATATCCATGTACAACAAGCTCAGCTGAGCAAGATTTTACATTTCACAATACACGCCAGTGCTAAAATACTGCACAACATTAGTGCGCTTGTCCTTTTTTTCCCCCTCTCCCCATATTTTAATTTTTTTTTTTTTTTGTTTTCAAGGATTTTTTCATGCACAATTTTAAATTACATAGGTTTATATGTTTTGGAGCCAGATTACTAAGTAGAAAGTGGAGAAAATCCTAATCGGACTTATTAATAGACAGTGAATGTCCTGCTTATCCCTTCTACAATAAATGATTACCAGCTTTCTCGATTATCAGTTTGTATACAGAATAAACTGTCAACTGCTGTACCCAGTTTCCCCGAAAATAAGATAGTGTCTTATATTAATTTTTGCTCCTAAAAACGAGCTAAGACTTATTTTTAGAGGATGTCTTATCTTTCCATGAACAAGAATTCCCATTTATTGTCTTTCGTCCATATCCTCCTTCTTCTCCTCCCGTCTCCTGAAGCTAAACGTGGAGAAAACTGAATTCATCATCTTCCCACCGTCCCACTCCATCCCTCCACCTGATCTCTCTATCACAGTCATTGGCTACACTCTCTCACCGGCTCCAAGTCCGCTGCCTTGGGATAACCCTTGACTCCAATCTGTCCTTCAAACCACACATCCAAACCCTCCCCTCTGCCTGTCGCCTCCACCTGAAAAATATCTCCCATATCCGCTCATTCCTTAACTTCGAAAGCACAAAAATGCTGGTCCATGCGCACATCATCTCACGCCTAGACTATTGCAACATCCTTCTCTGTGGCCTCCCAGCTAGCACCCTCGCTCCCCTCTAATCCATCCTTAACTCTTCTGCCCGTCTCATCCACCTCTCTCCTCGCTACTCCCCTGCCTCTCCCCTCTGCCAATCCCTTCACTGGCTTCCCATTGCCCAGCGAATCCAGGTCAAGTTAGTAACCTTGACCTACAAGGCTCTCCATAACCTCTCCTCTCCATACATATCTGCCTTAATCTCCAGATATCTCCCCTCACGCAATCTCCGTTCCTCACAGGACCTTCTTCTCGGCTCCTCCCATGTCAACTCCTCCCATAACCGTCTCCAAGACTTCTCCCGTGCTTCCCCCATACTTTTCAACTCGCTGCCCCAACACCTCAGACTCTCCCCCACTCTCACCAGCCTCAAAAGCAACCTGAAAACCCATCTATTCAGGATTGCCGATAAACATCAATAACCCTGCTGCCACTACACTATCAACAACCATGTCTGCCCCTCACTTTCAGTCTCTTCCCACCTTCCTTTTAGAGTGTAAGCCCTCACGGGCAGGGACCTCTCTCCTTCTGTATCAGTTGTTAGTTATTAATTTGTTACCTTGTACTTGTTTGACCTATGTTATGTATGAAACCTAAATGTACAGCGCTCTGGAACCAAGGGCGCTCAGAAATAAATAATAATAATAATAATAATAATAATAATAATTGTTGATCAAAAAATCAACATGTATTAATATACTGTAGTGATTTCATCACAAACATCAGCATAGTAGTATAATGTTGTACCATGTTAGACATAGAAAGTAGTAGAAGAGTAGTAGAAGAGTGAAGAAATCAGGTGATACCTTTTGAGGCTATACTCAGCCTCAAAAGGTATTGCCGGATTTCTTCACTCTTCTACAAACATCAGCATAAGCCGCCAAACTCAGAATTGCATAAAAAAAAATGCACTAGGTCTTATTTTCGGGGGTCAGCAGTACTTTCAGTACTTTTTATTTTACTCGGAAACTGCTTTAAATTATTTAAACCTGTATATCACAGACCTGTTTTTCTCTTTCTGTCACATCTTGCCCTCAAATAGAGTAGCATAAACCACCTGACAGGTTCTCTTTAATCATACATGCCAACTTTTGAAAGTAAGAAAGCAGGAGATTGTAAGGGGCATAGCACGCCATGTCAAAAATTTGCGTGACCACGCCCATCTTGTTTGTGAGCCACAAACAAGATGGTAGTGGCCTCCTGTAGCCAGGTTAATGCCCCCTTCTAGCCAGGTAGCTGTCCCCAATAGCCAGATAGTGCCCCTTACAGCCAGGCAGTTCCCCCAATAGCTATGTAGTGCCCCTTACAGCCAGGTAGTTCCCCCAATAGTCAGGTAGTGCCTCCATTAGCCAGGTAGTGCCCCCCATTACCCAGGTAGATGCCCAAATAACCATGTAGTGGCCCCAATAACCAGGTAGTGCCCCATTAGCCAGGTAGATGCCCACTTTATCCAGGTAGATGCCCCCATTAGCCAGCAGTGCCCCCATTAGCCAGGCATTGCCCCCATTAGCCAGGAAGATGCCCCTTTTATCCAGGTAGATGCCCCCATTAGCCAGGTAGATGCCCCTTTATCCAGGTAGTGCCCCTTTATCCAAGTAGTGCCCCTATAGCTAATAAAAATAAAATAATAAAATCACTCACCTAACCAGGTTCCTTGCAGCTCCGGAGATCTCCTGGGCTGGCAGAAGCTGCCAACATCCGTGTGTCACACCACCTGCGACGATGAACTGTATGTACAGCGCACATCGGGCTCAGGTGGCAGCGGAGCAGCGTTCTAACGCTACTCCGGCGCCACATTCATTTAAAGAACCCCCGCTGCCTGCTGGCGGTGGAAGGGTCGCTAACCCTGCCGGGGTGGCAGGGGGTGACCGCCCATTAACGGGAACCTCCTGCCCATAATGGGAGGGTTGGCAACTATGCCTTTAAGTTATTTCTGATTAAAAAAATGCTATTCAAGGGAATCTATTCACTTTAAAACCTACCACATGAAGCCTACCGAGCATAGCTAATGATTTTATAGAATGTATACTCATAGGTGGGACAAGTCTGGCAGAACAATAACCATTTAGTGGTCACTATGATCGTTTAAGTTTTTGTAGCAGAAATAAATGATATTTAAAAAGTTTGCAGCAAAAGTCTAAAACAACTTCTGTAATTCTATGTTTATGCTTTGGAAGTCTATATATTAGTTAGTGCAGCTATCACACCAAAAGCAGAAAAGTGACATGTTCACATCTCTGTGATACCGTTTTGTCTATTCTTGATCTGTAAGGTTCACTAATGGTTTCTTGGAGATGTCATTATGAAAACATGTTTCCAAAGAAAACCTAGTTTTGTGCAAAAGTTTGTATAAATTTCTCCTTTGTTTACTCTGAGCATATGTCAAGAGAGCTGCAGTGATTAGTGGTCATGGCTATAATTGGCTCAGCAGGAATAGTTGCAGCAGCAGGAAGTTTTTGAAAAATATCATTACAGCTGACTGTATTGTGATGATATTTTCCACTGACATAATGTAATCTTAACTAGGTGTGCTATAGTAAAAAATGTCTCTACATGACATTATTTTATCTACACAAACTCGGCAAGCGTTAGATTATTTACACAACTGCAGTCTATGTGCTGAAAAAAAATACAGATAAACCTTTGCTGTTCCACTACATACATATGTGATGTGTCTAGTTGAGAAATCTAATTGTCAAATACCTATCAGGGCATTTGGAGTTAATTAAGGACAGTAACTTGTTTGGGACATTCATCATTTACAGTACCTGGAGGAAAGAACAACTACACAGAACATCTCCCATCTTTGCAGAGGTCAATGCATGTATGTGTATTGGGTGGACAGCTCATTGATTTCAGTGGGCAAAATATAATGCTTAATTTCCCCTGTGGTGGTGGTGGACAGGATTGAACACGAGCTACCGGTTTCTTAACCAATTAGAACTGATCACTAAATATAACACCAGTGAGACAACCTATAATTTTATTTTTGGGGTGCTCTTGTAAAGCAATTGTTAAAAGGAAACAATCTGGTGAAACATGGAAGAGATTGGCTGCATATGTGCCCCCTTTATGATAGAAGGAAGAACAGAAGGAACGAGTTTGACAGTGAATGGGCCCACACTTGTGTTAATGCTCCTGATGACTTTGATTCTTGAGACTGACACTGCATATGAGTGCAGTCAGCAAACAAGGCTGTGTGAGTTAGTCCTCTGTAACAAAAAAAAGTATAGCATAGTGGCACAAACCACTGTAAGTGAATTACTACCTCTATTCTGGGCACCTTTGAGGTACTACGTGTAAACCACTGTTACCCAGAGTGGCACAAGAATGAGCAACAGTGGTTAACAATATGTGCAAATGGTAGGTCTCCCACAGTGATTGAGATCGCCAAACAGGACAGGGCCACACCAAGGAGACTTGCTTTGCTTTGAAATAATGAAAATCTTTGCATTTACATGGGTTTAAAATTTGATTTCTCTTTTACAAACCAGCCAAAAAAAACGACTTGGCATGTGAAGTGTTCAATCCAAGAATGAGAACTCATTCCCATATTGTACAGCTATATCATAGTCGTTAGAATGTGTACACTTTCTGCTCCCAAACTGTCAGGCTGTGAGATGCCATATAGATACTTCTGTTTTAGGCTTTGGTGTATGTCAAATTATTTAGGAAAGAGGCATTTGGTTTATATTAGCCTTTTTCATCCTAATCTATGTCTATACTGTAGAATACTACATTGTTGAGTCACATTATTATGACCACTTCCTATTTTACTAAAATGTACAAAAAGTATTTTAAGCAACTCAATCTAAGAAAATGGAGATCCCTTAAGGAATTACCCTTAATAAACGAATAGTCAACCTGGCCAATAAAGTGGAGCCACGGTTTTAAAGGAATTCTCCAAATGTCAGAATATAATTTTGAAGCAGTTTGGGAAAATATGTGTAAGTGTAAGGATCCAAAGTCTTAAATAATACATAATTTGGATCAAATACTAAAATGAAGGCATAAGAGATAAAATAAAAACTTGAATAATTTCTAAAAATGTATGTGACCAAGACAACAGTCTTTAATGCCCTGTTTAACATCCTAGTTAATTCTGGTGGGCAAATAATATTGTTGGGATGTGGCTTATTCAGCAAAAAAAAAACAATACCAATTTTTTTAACTTAATTTAGTTTGGTTCAATTTTGTAAAATTGATGATATAACTCCGGTCTTATTTGATGTAGATTCCCTCTAAACCTTATATGAGCATGGCAAGGCAATACTCCACCCCCTCACGAATTCCAGATGTGACCCAGCGAGTAGATGTTTCTTTCTGCAGCTCCTGAAACTTATCCTCCTAAAAACGACATTGTGTTTTAGGGCAACTTCTACCTGCAACTCAGTAGGACAGCCATGTAGTCAAGTTTTGCCAATCTGTCCATGGCTGCTTTTGCATATGGTTTACCTTTCATGGCATACACTCAGAGCTGATGGAAGTATGTAAATGACAAATGTGTTATCTGGAAGAGAAATAATGACTAATGAAGAATTTTTCACATTTCTGTGTTGTAGCTATGCAGAGTTTTGATTCCCAATTTTCACTTCAAAGTTGAACTACAATTCTTGGAGTCATTGGTGTATTTTCAATAACATCCAAGATGAGGATGCATATAGAAAACAGACAAAATATTTAAAAATAAAATATGAATATATCTATATTATATTCACTCATGGTTAGCCACCATCTTGTACAGTCCAGGGGGGTCTCTTTTAGCTCCGGAATCGCTGTCCTTGGTAAAAGAGATGGCACTCAGACACAGGGTTGTATTAGCCAGTTTTAGTCTTTAGGCAGGATAAATACAGAAGACAAACATGACCCTAAGGCCTAACAACGGGGGAATTTACCCTGATGAGGGCGTCCCCATCCCAAACCTAACCCTATCACTAACTGACCCTATATAACAATTCCCAACATGTTCCGATACCCCTACATCATCTCATCAGGGGAAACAGTAAAGGGGAGATATCACAAAAAAGGGAAAAAAAGGGTCCAACATATAAAATGTAACTTACACGGACCAATAGTTAGGCCCCCAGAAAAACTAATATTAATATATGCAAACATACACCATAAATAAGATAGAGAATCCAACACCAAATCAAACCAAACTAATATCACAGTTAAAAACATACATAAGCACCTGCACAGGTCATCTATTTCAAAAGATCCCTTGATGGGGGAGTATAAGCTCGGCTGTGGTACTCAAGGAACCCACAAAGTAATACCTTGGAATATTACTACATATACTATGCGTAAATGCAATATAGATTTAAAAAAAATCACATTAATCTCACAGCACATAGGTATTACTCATGACCTGCCTAAACACCTTCACTTCTCCCCTCTAAATGAATACCCAAGATAAGGCTTCCTGTCATCCAACGTAGCCAAAGACGCATGTAATGTGCCCCTGTTGTCACGTCATCTAATGCGCACAAGGTAAGGCTCTTAGTACGGCTAAGGACACAAACGATACGCCCAGCAGTGAACTTATATGATGCGCCCCAGGTAAGGCGTCATCTCTTCCAATAGCTAGGCTGAAAATAAAAGAAAAGTCATTAGAATAACATGTCAGTGAATAAAAACTATGGTACTGATCTTGCTTGGCGGACCACTGGTTCCAGCAAGACCTGTGGTGCGCTGGCTCTTGCTGTATGTAGAATAAAGAGTGAGAGCAGCAAAAATAAATTTCAAATTCATTCAACAAAATCAGTGGGTTATTTCATATAAAATTAGTTTTAGATTCTATTCATTTTAAATACATTTTATAGGTGATATTTTTATATTTTTGGGATATTATGCATTTTTACATTAATTTTATTTGATAACATTTTTGTATTAAATTTAAATAATTTAATTATATATAGTTTGATAATTATCAGAAATTACTTTTTATTATTGTACTGCTATGGTTGAGAAATAATGGAAATTTTTTGCCCTAATAGCAAATCTAGTTCCACTTCAACTCCTCAAGCAAACGCAGACCACATTGAAATAGGTCTGCCTGTTCAAGCAGTAATGTGTCTAGTTTAGCCGATCCACATTCATATATGTGTCTAATAATATGAGTGGTTGTGCGCCACACCCCTAGAACACCCCCAGAACACCCTTTCATGTTAGGTGCATTAAAAAGTGTTGAATCTTATGAACAATGCGCCTAACACATTCGTTTGGCGTATTAGAAAATATCAAAATGTCGTGAAAATTTTGAAAACATTTCCATTTTCAAAGTTCAAAAATTTCTGCGTGCAAGAGAGAAAGTTATTCTACACAAAATAATTTCTAACTAACATCTACAATATGTCTACTGCAGGTTGGCATCATTTTTAAATGTATTTTTATTTTTTAATGACATGGGGCTTTAGTAGTCATTTTTCAAATTTTCTAGAAAATTTGCTGCATTGATTTTTTTTAGGGAAAAGTCCACTTCTGATGTGGTTTTGAGGAGCCTGTATGTTTGATACCCCCATAAAAGACTCCAACTAATTAACTGCACCCCTTAAAGTAATCACAACGCAAAAAGCATTTTAGGGGAAGTTTTTTATTTATCCACATTATGGTGTTTGTTTGTTCCTCATTTAATTATAATAACCAAAGTTGGGGAAGTCGAAATTTCAAAATGTGAACTTTTTTTGAAGAATTTTCATTTTTTTATTTTTTTCTTTATTCCACTTGAAAAAAAAAAAACCTTGGTAGCTTTGGAACCAGGGGGAAATTGTTTGCATACACTTTTGGGGGACATTCGGTTCTTCTCATATTTTCTGGGCGTTTTATAAGGAATAATCCCAATAGGTAGGCCATAGTTTGGCACTTATTTGGCCTCACCACAAACAAAGTCCTAGAAATAAGGAGGGGCCAACCTTTAACTGCGACTTTGTGGGGTTCATTTTTTCTTTAGGATTTCCCTGTAGTGTCACCCATCACAGGTTTTTAGCATAACAACATTATGCCCTATCCCTTATATAAAAAAAATGGGGACACATTATTGGAAACTTTTACAACCCCCTAATGGGAATTATTTCCTAGGGTGTAGTGAGTATACGACCCCCAAAATAATCAGGTGGTTTCACTCCATAATTTTTTTTGCCATTAAGCTGTGAAAAATGGAAACACATTTTTTTTTCCAAAATTTTTTCAATTGTCCATTGGTTGCAATCTCCCTCTGAGCTTTGTCCTGATTTCATAAGGGGGACCAATTGTGGGAGACAGAACCTGGGCATTGTTTACGGTCAAATTGGGTACACATCTGGGCCCTCCCCATTAACTTCTGGACCCGGGGCCTGCGTTGAGATTTCTCAATACATTTTCAATTGGCTAACTCAGTTAAGGTCCCAAGTTTGGTTACCAGTTGCTTAAGCTAATTTGGGGCTTGGGGACTTTTGGCTTACGGCGGGATGGGTTGGGCGGGAACCGGGGGGACTTTAACTGTAATGTATTGGTCCTTTCTGGACCAAACCTCCATAAAAAGTCGGCAGGTTGCTGCTCCCCAGTGTTTTGTTTACGGGCACGGTGGGGTGCCCTCTAGCAGGCTTTTTGAGGCTTTCATCCGGGGGAGTACACAAGCACAGGGGCGGTGGTGTGGTGTGTCATTCATTGCCTCATGTTTGTGGTTCTTATGAAGTTCATGCTGCCTGTGCAGGGAGAAGAATGGGGTGAGGAACGTGGGGCTTTTCTTCGGGAGCGGGGGAAAAAGGTATTGTTTTCTGTTAGTTTTTTAGTTTTAATTTTGGGCCTCTTTCTACTGCTGGGGGGAACTTTATTTTGTATCCTTTTTTTCCTAGGGGGGAATACATTTAAACCTGACTATATTTTCCCACTGGGAAAAACCTTTATATATCTTTGCCAGATGGTCCTTATAATACCTGTCTATAATTACTATGGGGGGGTACCTTTTATACCTGCCTACTGTTACCTGCTGTGGGTGACCTATAACTTACCTATATTATCCACATTATGGGAGAACCTATACAAAAACCTTTATCCTTCTATAACCTGATGGAGTGGAACCTATTTAAAAACCATGGCCTAGTTACCTACAGGGAAGGAATTTATTTAATCTTACCTAAATTTAACCCACTATAAGGGGGGGGGACATATAAACCCCGACCCCTAATATTTACCCAACTACTGGTTATAGAACCTTTAATACCTGCCTTACATAACTCTGGGCTGGGGGGGAAAAAACACATAAACCTAACCCTATATGGCCTTACTTGGGGTGGGGGGGGGACCCTTATAAACTTACCTATATAACCTACTGGGAAGGGAAATTAAATTTTTCTATTCTATTTATAACCTCTGGGGGATCTTTTACCCATACGGTTTTAGTCCCTTACTAGGGCGGGTGGATAACCTATACCCTACCTTTATTTTTCCTTACTGGGGGAAATGTTAAATCCTACCTACCAGTTATGGAAAAAAATCATGGGATAGGTTTTTACATTTACACTATATTAAAATAGAACACACAAGACATTGTTTTTCTCCCCCCACTATCTGGGGGACATTTAAAATCCAGAATTTATAACCTTGCCCATTTTTTTTTAGGTCAATTTAGGATTACTATAATTATTTATATTTCGCCAACATTGCCAGAATATGGAATATGAGGGGTGAGAATTGGTTTTAAGTGCATTTTTTTATTTTCTTTTCTGGGATATGGTTCTAAAAATGTTTTTAATATACCCACTTTGGGATTACTTATGACTTTAATACCATTTTTAGGGCAGCATAATTATGTTTGATTGGTCATGTATTTGGGAACCTTGATTGGGCAACATCTGAGATTCAAATTAGAGACAACACCTGTGGAAATTGTATTTTTTACCCCACACCAGACATTCATTTTATTTATCATAGGAAAAAGGCCTAATTGATTTCAGCCCTTGATATCAAGGGAAGAGGAAATTTGCGGACTTTGCTCAAGCGTTCAGATCATTACTTTGGGTTTTAATCTATTTCTTAGATAACTCTGGGAAAATGCCTCCAATTCATTCTGTACGAAAGTATAAACTAGATTGGGGAATGGTCCAAAGCTCAATTCTTTATCTTTGCAACAGGGGGAAGGAAGATTGGTTCTGTGTTTTAGAGGATGATGTGCTTTTTCGTCCTGGACATTGTTTGCAGTCCAAAACCAAAGAAACACAAAAAAGGCAAAAGAACCTTGTGAAGATGCCTGGGGGGCCAGAATGCTGGGTAAAGAATTGTTGTGTAATTGAGGTGAACTGTATTTCAAACTTTGGCTGGAAAGGGGGAAGCCACTCTGCCAGGAAGAAAGCCCCCATTGCTCTTAATGGGAAAGATATAAAATAACCAGGGATTAATTGGTTCTGCAATAAAAGAGACTGACACAGAAAACAAAAAAACCTACATTTTTGGGGGAGTGACATGTTTTTCTTGTGGTCTGGGGAACGAAGCTAAAATTTTAACTGTTTTGGGGGGGCCCTACACCAATTTAACCTTGTCGTTATGTTTCTAAGGGAAAAAAAGGGGAGGGGAAAGGCCCGGGGGATAGGGCCTAAGGGCTGGTTCACACGGGCTTATATCAAAAGCCCGTTTATATTGCGGGGGGGGGAACAAGTGTTTTTCCGGGACGCAATTCCGGGCTTTGAAGGAAGGGGGCGGTGTGGGTTTGGCGGGGGGCGCCGAGCGGGGTGGAGGGTGGGGGAGAGGGGAATCCTTATGGTTTACTCGTATGGAGTACTTTGTGGGGGAATTACCGTAAATGGGCTGGGGGGGTAACGGGATTGCCATTGCCGTTTTTGCAGCGCAGTACGGCGCGCAATACGGGCTGGCAAATTTTCCGTCCCTGGAAATTTAGCCGTTGTGAAACGTGCCCCTTAAAGAAAACTTATTTTGTACGCACAGGAAGTGATATGTTTGGGGTGCCATTCACATAAAAATGAAATGGCATTTCATGAAAAAAAGGGGGGGAATGGATAATTATATTTGTGGGGGGCAATACCCCAAAAAGGGGGGGGGGCAAATATTCACAAGGGGGGAACAATTCAGCACACCACCCCCCCAGGGTAAATTTTAAAATGCTTGGACATGGAAATGGGGTTTCTTCCAAAATGGGTCAGTGGACCTGATAGCCATTTCCTGGCCAATAAATGGGTTACCTCTGTGGGGGACCTTATGGGTTAATAAAATTTTCTATGTTCTTGGAAGGTGTCCACTTACCACTCCAAAGGGCCCCTTGATCCTTTCAATCCTGTTTTAAATTCCTACCAATACTGAGTGTGGAGAAGTTTTGTGGAAAAAAGGATAAGCCCAAATATGTTTGGGGGGGGGGACCCAAGTCATTTTACTGTATTTTAAGGGCAATGGCTTACCAGATTTTTATCTAATTAAATTTATGTAAACTTTTGACTGTGCAGAAATAGTAATTAAAAAAAATGGGCCCTTTAGAATTTTTTTTCTTTTCTTCATTTATTTCTGGCATTTGGCTAATATAATTTATTTTTGTGGTTTCCTAAATTGGGAACCTTTATAAAGGGGGTTAGGTTTATTTCTGATTTTTCATGTTCAGATTAGTGAGGATAAAACAACCCCCATTTGCTTTCTGTTGTCTTTTTATTATTAGGTGGTATGGCAAACTTTATGGTTATCTAACCTAGTTTATTAATTTACCATTCTTGGGGGGGAGACAATTTAACTTACCTATTGTTACCTACCTGGGGGGAAACATTTAGGAATTTATAAAAACCTTACCGTTGTTAAACAACTGGGGGGTATAAAAACTTTTACAGTCATATTTATACCTGGCTGGGGGGGGGGGGGGAGGGGATCCTATAAACCTTACTATATTACTTCTGGGTGGGTCCTATAAACATTCCTTTATTTACTTCCCCTCTGGTGGGGGACTATAAAACCTAAACTTATTGTACCTTCTGGGGGGGACAGATAATAATATTATCCTTCCCCTCTTTATACCTACTGAGCGGGGAACCTATATATCCTGGACTATATTACCCATTGAGGGTGGATACCTATAAAAAAAACCTGCCATATTATTTATACTGTGATAGGAGGTACAAACTCCTATTTTATTTCTACTTAAGATCTATATTTATAAATTAGGGGGCATATAACTTAATGGGGTACCCTTTTTACCTATTACGGGGGGGTCTTATTATAATTTATGGGTTACACACTATTTCCTTACACTGGAGGGAAACTTATTTAGGTTATTTTTGTTACCCCAGGGTTTAGGTTATTAGGGGGGGTTCCCCTCCCTTTTATTACCATATACTTGGGGGACATCGTTAACTTAATATGCGTTGTGAAGTCAATCTAAACAAGTCGTTTATAAGAGGTTGTTAATATAAGCCTCTTGTCAATATTTGATAAATTTGGATTGTTATATCAAAAAATAAATAGTCCCCCCGGGCAATACGTGTTTTTTTGTAATTTTTTTGGTAGGCCAAATGAAGCCCAAATTTAAAGTGTGCCACTAAAAAACACACTCTATTTTAGGGAAACATTTAAAGTAAAAAATTCATCCGTTGGAGTTATTTTTCATAGGTTTGTAAGGGCCGAAAAAAGGGGGGGGACAAAAAGGGGGGGGTTGGGTGAATCGGGTCCATCCAGGGTTCAAAAGGCCTGCTTATTGCTAAAGGTGTTTGATCCAGGGAGGAAGGTGCACTAAAACCCCCAATGGAGGCTTAAGCACAATTGTTTTCCTCATTTTTAGGGGGTAAAATAAATTTTTCCTTCCCGGGGACTCCCCAATTATGGGCAAATCAGATAAAATTGCCCCTGGGATCAATGGATCCCCCTTCTCCTGAATCTCAAGTCCCACTATATAAACGTGTTATATTAATTACGCTCCAAAGGAAAATTTGCATCTATAAACCATTATTTTTGAAACTCCATTATTGGAATTCATACATGGGTAAAAAGGTCCACCCTATGGGCAGAGTGTGCCACAGGTTTCTCACTTGCTCTTACAGTAAAGATAATCCCTTTCCCTATGTTTTATGTAGAAAACTTTTTTGTTCCTTCTTGGACCCGTAGGGGATGGGGCCCCCTTGTTTCTAGATTTGAACAAGTCCCATGGGTATTTTAAATTAAATCTTGGGGGGGAGGAGATCTTCCTATTTTGGGGATGGGTCCTGTGGGTTGTAATTTAAAATACAATATTTATATATTTTGGGGGGTCCCCCCGGGATGCCCGGATTCTTTTCCTTCTAAAATATAAATATATAAAACAAAACCCTAATCTTGCTATTCACCCCTTTCTGGGGTATAACTGTTAAAGCCCCAACCCAGGTTTCATTTTTTTCTTATTTATTTTTGGTTGCCCGGGCCTTTTAGCTATCCCTGTTTCAAAGGCTCTGACAAAATGTCTTTCCACTGTGCATAACTGGTGCCCAATAAAATAATATTATAAAAAACATTTGGTATCACCCAACCAATATTTTCCCAATGTGGTTGGTCTTACCATACTTTGTTTTATGATTGGGGAGGTAATAATTGATCTTCATAATGTTGGACCTATATGCACCCTTTTTTTTATCCCACCCACAATGTTCCGTTTAGGCCTTGGCAGCTGCTTGTCTGGGACTCCTGGGCGGCTTACAGTTTAAGGGTTCACTGTCAACATATTAGGGGATTCCCTATAATTAAGGTTCCTTCTTCCAATGTGTCACACTTTGTTACCCAGTGGGTTTTTGTTCCATTTAAAATGTATTATGTTATTGGGATTTTTACTCCCCTTGTGCATTAAAAAAAAAAACATTGCAAGTTTTATTCTTGTATTTTCTGCTATCCTTCATCCTGCCCTATTTTCCCTGCCCAGGCACTTCCAACTTATCCAGGATTACCCTTTGGTAATAAACACAATTATCCTCTATTGTGTTGATTACTTTTTTTTATCAAGATGGCTTTGTATCGTTCTGCAAAGATTCGATTTTCTACTGTGTAATCCATGTGTTAAAGATTCCATTATTGATAAATGTTAAAAGAGGAAGGGGCCCAAATTAATGGACCATTGTGGGTTTTACCCCACTAGTATTAACAGGGTTCCCCCAGGTCTGGAGAATGTTTAACGTTAATTAAATACCCTTTGGTTTTTTCTATCAAGTGCGCCAGTTGCGCCCTACCCCATTTGGACCACATTTTCCCCCAGGTTCCAAGCATTTTCATTTTATTTTTTCCGGTTTTAACCCTTTTATTGATTGGCCACCGTATCCAAATGCTTTAGAAAAAAATATAAGAAATATTGGTGGACTTTCACAGGGTTGGCACCATTTCTACCACTATGGATTCTGTATAGCAATCTTGGGACTCCTCATAGGAAGCATGATGATGGATTTGTAGGTCTGGGACAGGGGACCAGATCCTTCATGAAAAAAAAACCCAAGGCTGGGGGGAAAAACTGCGTTCATTACAATTTATTTTTCTGTTGGGAGATAAACCCTCAGGATAGGGCCATCTTTCTGAGAAATAAAAAAAAACCTTTCAAAAACTTTTTACCTAAAAATTAAAACCAGGAGGTTTAAAGCTTTACCGGCCTTATAGTATTTTCTGGGATCACTTTTTGACCCCTTTTTTGGACAATATTGGGCACCCCACATCTTTTGGTGTATTTTGAGGCCAATTCCTTTGGGGACATTTACCCCAGTTATTAGACAGTCACATAAAACATATTAAAAGGGGAATTAGTGGGCCTATCTATTGGGGACATCTACTTAATTCCCTTAGGGAACACGGTGGGTGTATGCCATTGGAAACTGGGGATTTGGGTCTTTTTAACTTCTTTTTCCTATGGCTCGGAGGCTGGCACTTCTTCCCTGGGGTTTAGACAAGAAAACTTTTAAGTTGGAGTTTTTGTAACCTCACCCTCTGTTTTCAACCAGGTAAAAGCTCTCCTCCTCCGGTAATAATTTTACCAGGTGGAGATAAAAAAGTGCTTTAAATAGGGGTTTGCTTTTTTTTCTCCATTTCGTCCACTTCTAACTGTCCTTTCCGTTTGTTTTATTTTTCATAGGGCCCCAACATTTTCTGGTTTTTTATCTTTTTTAACTATTTTATATGTTAAAATATAATTTTTTTGGGGTTTAAGGTCTGTACTTCATTTATATGGCCACAATATGGTCCTTTCCGGTGTCTGCCAGCTTTGGCTTCCTTTATCCTTTTATCTTTTACCCACACTTTTTATGTTTTTTTTCCCTTTTTGTAGTTTTCTTTTAGGTGCCTCTTCCACTTTGCCCTCCTGTTGTTGTAGGTGAAAACGTTTTTTTCTTTTTTTGTTTTTTTTTATTGCATCCCTTTGACAATTTTCATGGTTGTTTTTCCACATTGGGTTTTTACCTGTTTCCTAAATTTTTTTTTTTTACCATACAAAAAGGGGTATTGTTTACCTATTCACCAAGTGGTAGCAAAAATAGTGACTTTTTTTTTAAAATTTTATTTTCCCTTTTTTTATTTGTTTGCCATATTAAAATACACCTTGTCCAAGTCATTTTTCCTTGTATAGGGGGCCTCCCTAAAGCAGGGGAAAAAAATTTAAGTCAACTTCCTTAATCTAAAAATTTTTCTGGTGTTTTTTGGTGGGTCCTTTGGGGACAAAAATAAAACTTCTATTGATGGATATTAAATAACGGGGGGGGAAATGTATTATTTATTATGGGTCCACTATTTTTCCCTAGGGTTGCACCTCAACCTGAACCCTTTTGGTTATTTCTGTCCAAGGTCTTATTTAGTTCAAAATATATTAAGTCTAATAGGGGCCTTTTTCCACCTCTAGTCGGTTTCTTGCCAAACACATTTGGTGCTATTAACGTAAAAGTATCATTAGTTATTGACCCAAAAAAATACCTGTTTCCTTTGTGAGAGCTACAGGTTTAGTTCCAGTTGATGTCTGGATATTTTAAAGTCGCCCATAATAATAACCTCATTCTGATTAGCCGCATGATCTATTTGCCTGAGGAGTACATCTTCCAGGGGTTTCCCTGTTATTTTTTGGGGGCCTATAGCAGATCCTATTAGAATTTTTTTAAACTGTATTTACCCCCATGTTATTTCCCCATAATGATTCCACCTGTTAAATTACCTGTACCTATATCTTCCTGCAGTTTGGCTTCAGACAGGATTTTACATAGAGACAGACACCTCCCCCCTTCCGGTCTTTATGATCCTTTCTAAATAGACTATAACCCTGCAAGTTAACCGCCCAGTCGTAGCTCTCGTCCAGCCATATCTCAGTTATCCCCACCATGTCATATTTTTCTTTAGCTATTAATAATTCTAGTTCATTTTTTTTTGGTTGGCAGACTCCTGGCATTGGCCAGCTTGCAATTTAGAGATTTTCCAGTTTTTATTTCCTTTCTCCCTGATCTTTTTTTTCTATTGCTACAACCCCCTCCCTCCACTCCAACCCCATGTTTTATTCCTAATTCCCAGCTCTCTATCTTCACTATCTTGCATGCTATATGTGTAGTTACCCTCCCCCCCAGCCCCTTTGTTTAAATATTCCTCCAACTTCCTGGCCATTTTATCCCCCAATACAGCGCACCCTCCCCATTTAGGTGCAGCCCGTCCCTTAGCATAGATCTTTTAGCCAAGACAAAGTCAGCCCAGTTCTCCAAAAACCCAATTAATTATGAATATCGTTAGACTCTTTATTAAACATATACTATATATACATATGTAATCCGATCGCATATTTCACAATGCGTAGAATAAAATCACATGATAGCAGATCCTATTTACAAAAGGGAACGTTTTGGTCCAAATAGGACCTTTCTCAATGGAATTCTTCCAATGTGTATTCAATATGAAACATGAAGCCGGATGCATAATGTTTTGCGAATAAGTATACAGTGCCTTGCGAAAGTATTCAGCCCCTTGAACTTTTCAACCTTTTGCCACATTTCAGGCTTCAAACATAAAGATATAAAAGTTTTATTTTTTTGTGAAGAATCAACAAATGGGACACAATTGTGAAATGGAACGAAATTTATTGGATATTTTAAACTTTTGTAAAAAATAAAAAACTGAAAAGTGGGGCGTGCAAAATTATTCGGCCCCCTTAAGTTAATACTTTGTAGCACCACCTTTTGCTGCGATTACAGCTGCAAGTCGCTTGGGGTAGGTCTCTATCAGTTTTGCACATCGAGAGGCTGAAATTCTTGCCCATTCTTTCTTGGAAAACAGCTCAAGCTCAGTGAGGTTGGATGGAGAGCGTTTGTGAACAGCAGTTTTCAGCTTTCCACAGATTCTCGATTGGATTCAGGTCTGGACTTTGACTTGGCCATTCTAACACCTAGATACGTTTATTTGTGAACCATTTCATTTTAGATTTTGCTTTATGTTTGGGATCATTGTCTTGTTGGAAGAAAAAATCTCAGTCCCAGCCTCGGTCTTTTGCAGACTCCAACAGGTTTTCTTCCAGAATGGTCCTGTATTTGGCTCCATCATCTGCCCATCAATTTTAACCATCCCCGTCCCTGCTGAGAAAAGCAGGCCCAAACATGATGTGCCCCCACCATGTGTAACAGTGGGGATGGTGTGTTCAGGGTGATGAGCTATGTTGTTTTACGCCAAAATATCGCTTTGCATTGTGGCCAAAAGTTTTATTTTGGTTTCATTGAGCAGTAGCACCTTCTTCCACTTGTTTGGTGTCTCCCAGGTGGCTTGTGGCAACTTTATAAACAAGACTTTTGTGGATATCTTTGAAAAATGGCTTTCTTCTTGCCACTCTTCCATAAAGGCCAGATTTGTGCAGTGCACGACTGATTGTTGTCCTGTGGACAGACTCTCCAACCTCAGCTGTAGTTCTCTGCATCCAGAGTGATCATGGGCCTCTTGGCTGCATCTCTGATCAGTCTTCTCCTTGTTTGAGATGAAAGTTTAGAGGGATTTGCAGTGGTCTGATACTCCTTCCATTTCAATATGATCGTTTGCACAGTGCTCCTTGGGATGTTTAAAGTTTGGGAAATCTTTTTGTATCCAAATTCGGATTTAAACTTCTCCACAACATATCACGGACCTGCCTGGTGTGTTACTTGGGCTTTATGATGCTCTCTGCGCTTTTAAAAAGAACCCCGAGACTATCACAGAGCAGGTGCATTTATATGGAGACTTGATTACACACAGGTGGGTTATATTTATCATCATCAGTCATTTAGGAAAACATTGGATCATTCAGAGACCCTCACTGAACTTCTGGAGTGAGTTTGCTGCACTGAAAGTAAAGTGGCTGAATTTAAAATTGCAAAGCCCCACTTTTCAGTGTTTTTTTTTTTTTTTTTCAAAGTTTGAAAATATCCAATAAATTTCGTTCCACTTCCCAATTGTGTCCCACTTGTTGTTGATTCTTCACCAAAAAATAAAAATTTTATATATTTATGTTTGAAGCCTGATATGTGGCAAAAAGTTGAAAAGTTCAAGGAGGCCGAATACTTGCGCAAGGCACTGTATGTTTAATAAAGAGTCTAACAATGTTCATAATTAACTCACAGATGAATTTACTTTAATGTTCTAAATAGAGTGCAGCCTATTTTTTTTTTTATTTACAGTCAGTTGTTAAGCCGGTTGTTAAGGCCTCACGTCGACTGATAAGAGCTTAGCAATCAACTTCACGGTCTATAGTACATAGATATTTGGTAGAATTGAGTTAAATATATTAGTCTTGCCCTCTAAAACTATTCCAATTTCTCATGTGGCCCCGTGGGAAAATTAATTGCCCACCCCTGCTCCGGAGCACAGCCACAGTTCTTCCTGCTGTTGTGGTTGGTTGCTCCTAGCAATGACTGGATTCAGGCCTCTCAGCAACTCTGTCTTCCAGGGACTTTACTCACTTTTGGGAGGATGATGTGGCATCTTGGCAACAGGGTATCTCCTCATACAGTAGTCCACCTGTAGACATCACCAACAGTAGCCAGGTTGTTAACTCTTGGTTACCACTTTATCAAAGAGTCCACTTTTCCCAGACTACTGACTCTGGTGGGCAATTACTTTTATTGCGTCTAACTCTGCCTCAAACTGTACCTGGAACTTCTGGTTATCTTCCCGCAGTTTAACCGTCAGTTGCTACATTTGCTGTGTAGCCTTCACCAGCTGGGTGAGAATCTCACTTATTCACAGACCCTTATTCATAAAGTCACTTTTTTTTTTCAGCCTTCTGGCCCTTTAAATTTAAATGCAGCAACATTTCATATGCTCTTTCACTTACACCAATTCAGGCACCACTTTGTGCGCCAATTTCTTTGCCTAGTGTATGCCAATTAGGCCAGATTTCGAAACATCATATGTAGAACTTCACTCATGTCCAGCTGCCATCTTGGTCTGTTCAAGGGGTCTCTTTTAGCTCGGGGATTGCTGTTCCTGGTAACAGGGTTGTCACTCAGACACAGGGCCATATTTTCAAACTGGCCTCAGCCAGCTTTATTCTTTAGGCAGGATAAATACAGAAGACAAACATAAATCCAAGGTCATCTGGCCACTAAATAAACACTTTGGGGGACATGTATGAAACTGTCTAGGTCTAAGACTTTCTTTGTTGTTCATAGTATCCTATTATAGCTCCCCTTTTATTTCATATAGTGGTCTGAAAAAAATGAAAGGGGAGCTCTAACCGGTTGCTATGGGCAACAAAAAAAGTTTTAGACCTACACAGTTTTCATACAAGTGGCCCTTAGTGAGTCCTTCTCTAGCAGTGGTCTGGGCCTATGGTCCAACACCACAAAACAGTTATGGCTCAGACCTTGCTCCCAACTCCAGACCACCACACCCTTTTGGTGTTTGAAGCAACAGGCTTTAATAGGCCTTGGCAAACCAGCTAAAGCCTGGCCTAGAACAACACTATAGACGTTCTGAAAAAAAATAGCCCATATTAGTTATATCACAACTATACTAAGTGTCAGCCTTTGTTTCACCCATACACCCTAATAGATTGTAAGCTCTTGCGAGCAGGGCCCTCACACCTTGTGTCTCATTTGTCAGTAGATTTTTTTTTTTTTTATAATGTAATGTCTGGTTTGTCTGTGCTTATTCCCTCTATATTGTAAAGTGCTGCGGAATATGTTGGCGCTATATAAATAAAGATTATTATTATAAAGATTATTATTAAGGTCAGGCACCTTGGTGGCGCGTATTTTGCAGATCTCCTGCTGTAAACCACTCAGTGGCAGAGGAATATATATTTATTTATTTTATATATGTAAATATTCACAGTATGTATATATACACAGTGGATTGAAAAAAATGCTTTTACTTTAAGGACCATTTAATGGTGTTGTAATAAATCATGTCACTGATTTATGCCATTAGGCATGTGTGTAGCTTGAAAATCCAATATGTTTCTTTATTGAGAAGTTTCCATCTACAGTCCTCTCCTCAGTAGGTTAAATCTTTCTATGCTGGACTTCACAACTGAAGATATCACTTCTTTGGGCTTGCACAAAGTGCATCAAAGCTTCAGTTACATTTGTCAAATTGCCTGGACATCGGAGAATATTTCTTAATTTTTTTTTTTTTTTTTTTTGAGTGGTAAATCCAACATACTAGTTTCAGCACAAGAGACAAGGTAAACTACATATCGCATATAACATTAAATATCATTGTTAATAAGTAATGAGGGTTGTTATGATATTAGTTAATCACTTGATTGGGGGGACATTGTCATAGGATACTTTGCAGTAGAAATATGTGAGACACATTATATGGCATAAAACTTCAGGACGGCTTACAGGTAAGTTTGTAGGGCTGAACCGTCACCCTTTTTTAAGCAGAAAATGTTTGCATTAATAAATATTTGTCCACAGTAAGGATATTGCCTGCACTATATTCTAATATTCCAGTCTAAATGAGTGTAAAATGTATAGATGTTCCCTCTAGAATCTCCAGAAAAAATCAGGTTTATGTCTAATGAATGGGGTTCATGTCAGGTGTTAATGGATTTACTGTGTATGTTACACTATTTTGCAATATTTTAGAGCACTATATGTACAGGTATGTTATACAATTTCTTCTATTTCAGTGTTTCTCTTTTAAACCAGTCATAATTTATTTTTCAAAGATATTTACCAATCTCTACATAGTGATAATATTTTTCATTACAGATTATATTTGATTGAGTTTGCTTGACTATTATGCAAATGGGAACATTAGTCTTATTTTAATAGGTGTCACTCTTGCCAAATGCAGAGCTTTATTAAACAACTAAATTTGTATATCCAATAAACAAACTGTGAGTAATTAAATTCATTTTCCCTTAACACAAGGTAAATAATTGCATCTTGGATAAGCAGGCATAATTCCTCCAAGGTGCTGCACTGAATTATGATAGATTTGGCAAAGTGACACACAAAAAAACACACATACACACACATGAGTACAACGTATATAGCAAATCTCTGCAGTTGTACCAACACAGACCAGAATGCTTACCCCAGATATATTTTTATGTATTTTATTATATATATATATATTGTTTTTTTATATATAATAAATATATTTTATATATTATTTATATATATTTATTTTCTGTATATATATATATATATATATATATACTGTTTTGGAAATCTTGGTAGGTTGCAGCTAGAGGAGTAGCCTGATAACCGGGAATGTCTGACCGTTTTGGTTTATTGCTTACTAAATATATACTGTATATTACATTGTTTTCTTTATATTATAGTGAGTAAACGTTTGTCTGAGTTGCAACAACTGCAGATTTGCTATCCCTAGCATAACAAACCTCAGTCACAAAACAACTTATTAACTTTAGTGGAAAAGTGTAGTGGGCATTCTCTGTAACAAGTACAGAGGTCATTGTACCAGTGGAGGGAGAAAGAGCTGGGTATTCCCCACCATCTACTGTCAATTATATTACTCTATGTTATCAGCCCCCAGCTTTATAGAGGTGATAGCTTTTCATTTCGTTTCTGCAACAGGAGAATGAATGCTGCCTCTGTCCCAGTGAACACAGCATAAAATGAAAAGTGATGTGTTAGATTTGGAGGTTTGGTGGTGGTAAAGAAAATGAAATATTTTGGATTTGTATTTATTTTTATTATGTTTGTTATCTTTAAAAAGGTTTAGAATGTAAAACTAAATTCAGCAAAATGTACTTTTCCAATGATCCATTTCCTTTTTTAAGATATTGAAGTAATGTTCCCATTTATGTGTGACAAGTGCGGGTCCCATCTTAGAAACCCTCAGCTATCCCAGGAATGGGCCCTTAGAAGTCTCCATTCAAGAGTCAGTTGTGCTTTCCCACTTTTCCCTTCTTTTTAGGCGTTTCCAAAAGAGTAAAAACCCCTGCTCACCCCGGATCAGAATTTTCCCCTAGAAAATAATGGGGAGGTGCACAGTGGAATTTCTCCATTTTGAATGAAACTTCCCGGGGGGTTTTTACCTAAATGGGTAGGTCCCAAAAGGGGGTCTCCCTTTCCAGAGGGATTTTCTTCAATGTACCATCAAAGTCCAAGATGGGAACACTGTTTTAAGAACTTGTGTTTAATAGTGATGGGAATTTAATCTTTTAATAAACCAGATTATTTGGCTCAATTCAGTGGTTTCCAAATGGCTCTCCATTTAATACCATTTCTAGCTTTAATTGTTTAGTCACATATACATGGTGTCAGGGCTAAGCTGTGCTCAGACTGCAGAAGGGTGCAACAGGGATTTGCCTCCTCCCTGATACACTTGCTGCTGACAACTCTTGAATGACGAACCCCAGCCCCTCCTGAAGGGGGCGAGTGACCGCAAAGGGAGGACCCGGAGGCCGTTCAATCAGCTGCGGGGCGGTAAACCAGGAATCCCCTTTAAAAATCCCTGAAAGTGATGTGGCCTGGATATTTCCCGGGACTTGGGTTTCTTGTTTTTGTGTTGTTGTTTTGTATCCAGTTACCTGACCCGGCTTGTTCTCCTGACCCCCGGTTTTTTCCTGATTTTGTACTGCTCCTGTTCGTGTTTGCTCGGTTTTTTAGTTTATTCCTCTGGTTCGGGTTTGTGGCTTTGGGGTTCCCATTTGTATTTACCCGGTGTTTGAATTCTTCCTTCTGAGGCCCCCCACTTTAGGCGAGGGACTGTGCCGTTGCCGTTGCCGCCTAGGGAGCCTCAACTAGGGGGACAGGGGTGGGTTTAGTTGGGTCACTGATCCTTTAGTGACATTATCACAGGGCCCAAAGTTATGTTCCCTCAATGGACCCCCTGAAGTTGGTAGGGAGTGCGGGGCTAACCCCGCTAGTCCCGGATCGGCGTGAGGGTTGAAACAAAGGGGTACCCCCAAATAGAGGGTCCCCCCTTTTCTTCCCCCTGTGGAACCCCCCCCCCCACCCGTTGCTGACAGGTTGGAGGTAACAGGGGCCTTTTGGATTAAGAGGGGGTTGTCCCCCGATTTTAGCTCCCCCCATTACCCCAGGGAATGAGGGAAAAAAGGGGGGAAATTTTAATGCTTACTGGGGTCTCCCCCCGGAGTGGGCATTTTGTTACCATGACTCACTGAACTGTTTCGTGGACGGTTCTTTGCCTTTAGGGGTATTTTAATGACCCCGTGGGAAGCTGTGGCTGAGGCTCAGCTGACCACTTTAGGAGGGTGGAAAATGTGGAGGAGTTTTTAGAATTTGTTGCTGGTGGTTGTTGGGTGGAAGGAGCTTAGATGCCCGTTTGATTTGGGTAGGACCTGTGAAGAATTTTTTGGTGGGTTACCTACCCCCGGGACTTTGAGGGCATGGCTGGCCGTTCGTCTGGACAGAGTTTTAGGGGAGCGGAAAAAAAGGTTCCCCCCCCCGGGGGTCC